>JANHFM010010113.1:5710-17812 GCA_032468115.1 Grayia smithii
GGTTGCTTCTCTCCTTGATTAGTTTCCACCCATTGCTTCTTGTCCTGCCTTCAGGTGCTTTGGAGAATAGCTTGACTGCCTCTTCTTTGTGGCAGCCCCTGAGGTATTGGAACATTGCTATCATGTCACCCCCTAGTTTTTCTTTTCATCAAACTAGTTATGCATAAAAGAAGCAAAAGAGTCAATTATTGTCCACTGCTAGAACAGTGAATGTTTACTAAAGATTGGAAAATGGATGGAGAAATTTGAATATTTGCAAATGTTGATTCAAGGTTAGTGGAAAGTATTGTAAGTGGTTTCTTGAGAGGAATATCTGTTAAAAGAAATGAAAATGGCTGTGCCTAAGAATGTGAGGGACCAAAGTCAAACACTAGAAACCCAAGATCAGACAACAGGAATCCACAGATATCACTCACCATCCACTAGCCCACCCATGGAGAAGCTACTATCTTTCAGGCTGTTAGGCTGCACAGATGAAGGGCAAGAGACATACACTTTGAAGCCAGGAAGTTATGAGCCATGTCCTTGAATCTCTGCCTGGTATCTTCTGAGGATGAATAATGAATTGGGTATAGCCTGACAAAAAACTGTGCTTTTCCCACCGTTTTATGGAAGTGAAAGTTGGATCTGTCAAGCAAAGTATAAGTAAGATAAATGCAGTGGTGATAGGTAAGAAGTATGTGTACTTGAACAAGAAGATATAGGGTTAATAATGAATGGATCTGAATGAATACATGAATGGCCCTACAAAAGAAGTATTGTACACACAGGTGGCTTGGTTATATAGACAGGATGAATAACGATTGAATTGCAAAGCAAATATATGAAGGCCGAGTGAATGGGTTGAGAAGAATGGAAAGTTATGGTTGGATGAACTTGATGAGATCCTCAAAAAGGAAGAAATGAAACCCAAAAGGTGCTATATGAAGTACTATGTTCCCATTGTAAAATGAAGAATGGTTGGCATGGATAGAAATGCATGGAAGGTCACGTTGAATGATATTGGTATATACTAGATTATGTACATTTCTTTTTCTTTTTTCCCCATCTCGTACCTTGTATTTATTTGACTTACAAATAAGTGATTTACTATTTCTTATTCCTTTTCTGTCCTTTCCACAATTCTGCTTATCCAGAAAGGGTATATTGTGATGAATGTGAATTCACAAATGCGTATCTGTATGTATGTATTGATCCACTACTGTCTACTTCCTACTTTCCCTGGGATTTTGGTGGCTTCATTGCTCTTTTAGAATGAGAATTAGAGGAAATAAGCCCCACATCTCAAGGGGCTGAGCTCCAAAGTGTTTCTCCTGAGAGATTACGACATGGGGATAACATGTGGCAATTGCAAATCATATACATAGCTGTGAACTCAACAGAGGAAAGGTGAGATGAAATATACAGTAAGTGGTAAAACTAAAACTCATAAATCAGATATTCCAAAACAGAAAAAGTGTTTATGACTCTAGAACAGGGACTTCAAACTTGGCAGCTTTAAGACTTGTGGACTTCAACTCCCAGCATAGCTGGCTGGAAAATTCTGGGAATTGAACTCCTCAAGTCTTAAAGCTGCCAAGTTTGAAAACCTCTGCTCTAGAAAGATGCAAGTTGGGTAACATTCAGATCTTGCTTGATTGGGAAAAGAAATCAATGGATACGTTTTGGCTTATTTCTCCCTTATGTTTCTTGATGCATTCCTCTCCATAGGCCTGATAGTCAAGAAGTTCTTTTTCTTTTCAGCTGTGTAGTGGATGAGATGGACTTCTCTGGCATGGAGCTTGATGAAGCTTTGCGGAAATTTCAGGCCCATATCCGGGTGCAGGGAGAAGCCCAGAAAGTGGAACGACTAATTGAAGCCTTCAGGTATATGTTGTGCTGATGTGAAGCTACTTTGTCAATTTCTTCATTCAATGTAAGGTATGGAGAAGAAGAGATTAAATGGTGAAGCAAATAAGAAAGCACCTAAAAATAAGTTAACTAGAGTTTGTTGTCTTCTAAATGGTCTTTCATTACAACTTCCATAACTCTTTATTATTGGATGTGCTGGCAAAGACTAATAGAAGTTCTAATAACATCTTAAGGATCATATTGTTCTGACCCAGCCTTCGCGTGAGTAAAACAACCCCAGTCTTTTATTCACAGGGATAAACAAAA
The DNA here is from genome assembly GCA_032468115.1 of Grayia smithii. Lineage (NCBI taxonomy): Eukaryota > Metazoa > Chordata > Lepidosauria > Squamata > Grayiidae > Grayia > Grayia smithii. Next base: position 7,868 of record JANHFM010010113.1, read on the forward strand.
AATCAAATGTAATTAGTTCCAACAAACCTGGGTTTATGCAAGAAATCTGAATTGCTTGCTGTATACTAGAAACAAATGGTTGTCTGCGACAATTGGCCACTCCCAAACCCCTCCTATTTATTTCCCAGCCAGGAAGGGGCCAGCTATCGTCTGTGTCTGCCTCTCCCTGAGATCCCACTTACTGTTTTTCTTTGCTCTCCTCTCTTTTTGTCTCTGCGCATACGTGCATCTGGGATGGGCCCCATCTGTTCCTCCCCCTCACTCAGCTCAGGCCCCAAAGACAGCTGACTCTACACTTGGAGGACAGAAGGCCCCAGCTCTGCCTCTGATGCTGTTTCCTTTTCTGGCCCAGGCTCTCCCTCAACCTGCTCCTCGTCTGACTCTGCAGCTAGCTCTGCTGGCAGCCGACTGGCCACGACCACACATTTGCACATTTGATTTTTAAAGAAAACACACTTCTTTTGGGATGATTGAAAGTTATTTACACAGCAAAGCAAGCTAAAAAGCTTTCTCCATGGAACTAGTCTCTGGTGCCCAAAATGCAGGGACCACTGATGTAGAATATACTTCTTTAAGTTTGGACAAAACTCAGCAGCATTTTTTTGTGCGGCTGTTGATAAAAATAGGATTGCCAACATGATTGCCAACGTCTGATGATGGCTATGGCAGAAGAAGGAGGAGGAGAAGGAGGAGGAGAAGAAGAAGAAGGAGAAGGAGGAGAAGGAGAAGGAGAAGAAGAAGAAGAAGAAGAAGAAGAAGAAGAAGAAGAAGAAGTTGTTTAAAAATAATTAAAATGAATAAAATTGAAATTATCAACAACCAAAGATGTTCCAAAGGATGACCAGCAACAAGATGGATGGACTCATGCATAATGGCAATGAGTGCAGCTCTTGAAGACTTGAAGGGCCAAGTTGAAGACAGATCATTTTGGAGAAAGCCTGTTTATATAACTGATAAGATTTGAGACAAATCTGATACATAATTCATTTAATCAATGCATTTCTCTTACAATTTGTCCAATTTTGTGTTGTGATTTTCCTTAATTATACACACATTTTTATTTATTCTTTATCCACCCTAAGAACAGCACTGAATAAAATCAAATTATAGTTGGCTTGCGAATTGAGAATTTAATAAGTTTGCATTAAGAAAAAAATCCCAATCCTTTTTGTGAAAAAGCACATGTTCTCTCAGGTTTTATGGTGCATCTATTCTTTATGATGTCCATTCCACAATATCTGTGACACAATTAGAAACATAATTCTTTGACGCTGGAAGATTATTTCTTACATAAATTCAGACAATTACCGTAATTAATTTATACAACCGTGGTATTATCCTAGTGAAATGTGAGTGTAAATAATTTTAACACCTGGAAAACTGGGGTGGAGTCATTTAGTAATGGACACATTTTAAATTTCCCTTATTATATATTGACTTTGTCTCCCTCCCTCTGCAGCCAAAGGTACTGCATGTGTAATCCAGATGTAGTCCAACAGTTCCATAATCCAGATACCATTTTCATCTTGGCTTTTGCCATCATCCTTCTTAATACGGATATGTACAGTCCTAACATTAAACCTGACAGGAAGATGATGCTGGAGGACTTCATTCGGAACCTGAGAGGTGAGGGCATTGCTTGGCTACATTGTTCCTTATTCCAAATCCTGAACAAAGAAGTATTCAAATAAATAATGTTGTAGTTGGCATTAAAAAAGCTAAAATGTATGCTGGTTGTGACAGTTGAGCTAACAGATTAATAGTGAAAATGGAACAAAACTTTTAACATCAGATAACGCATGTTTGCAGATGTTAGTGGTACATCTAAACCAGGGGTGTCAAACTCAATTTCATTGAGGGCCGCATCAGGGTTATGTTTGACCTTGGGGGAGCCAGGTATGTATGTGTGGCCAGGATGAGCATGGCCAGCTCAACGTTACTTGTGTTGGGGTGCCTATGGTGGCCCAAGCGCTCTGCCAGTGAAAACAGGCTCCCGAGTTCCATTTATGGCTGGGACGGCCTCCTGCAACCCTCTGCCAGTGAAAATGGATCTTGGGAGGGCCGCACACAGCCCGCCCAAGCTCCGTTTTCACTGGCAGAGGCACCACATGACGGTCTTTCACTGTTTCCAGGGCAGCCCTATGGGCTAGATCTAAGCAACCTGTTGGCCGGATACACCCCATGGGCCTTGAGTTTGACACCCGTGATCTAGATCAAATACAGGCAATTGTCTGATGTACTGGGTGTTATGTTTAGCTTTTGGGGGTTGGTTGAAGGACACAGAAAATAGGATAATAAAACAAAGGGAGTGAGACCATCAGACTTTTGCCTTGGGGTTGCTTTTTATAGCAGTTAAGCCTATTTTAGGATTCACACTGCAATTTTCAATTATATTTTGATTATGTAACAGCTGTACAAACAATTATATTTTGCGATTTCAAATTAAGATTATTGTACACACACATGCACGTGTCTATATAATATGCCATTTACATCTTTGGATGTAGTCTATCATACAGATAGCGGATTGCTTGTTTGCATTGTTAAGAGTATTTTATAAAATCATACCAATCATACTCCTCTCTTATTTTCTTGAACTTGTTTCAGCATTTTTGTTAACCTTTAATGAAAGTAAAAGACTACACTTTATCATGCCTGATTTTGATTTTGATTTGTTAAGGCCAAACTCAAAGGTTCCAAAAAAAGATCTGGGTTGCTTACAATAATTATTTTTTTATTCCTTTCTAGATGTTGCCAGTTGTTATTACTAATCTAGCAGCCATTAATATACAATATATTATATTATATTATAGTATAGTATAGTATAGTATAGTATAGTATAGTATAGTATAGTATAGTATAGTATAGTATATCATATATCATATTATATATTAATGACTACTAGATTAGTAATAACAAAATACTGGCAACATCTAGAAAAGAATAAAAAAATAATTATTGTTTGAAGACACCAGGAAATGTGGATTGAGTGTTTACTGGAGAAACACTCCAATCCAATGGATGGAACCAGTAGCAGAAATTTTGAGTAGTTCAGAGAACCGGCAAATACCACCTCTGACTGGCCCCAGAGTAGGGTGGGAATGGAGATTTTGCAATATCCTTCCTCCAGGAGTGGGGTAAGAATGGAGATTTTTCAGTATCTTTTCCCTGCCATGCCCACCAAGCCACGCCCACCAAGCCACACCATGCCCACCAAACCATGCCCACAGAATCAGTAGTAAAAAAAAATTGGATTTCACCACTGAACTGAAGGTGATGGAAACTATAGTTCAGTATCTCCTTGGGACAGCCAGTGATTCTGACTGGGATATTCTGGGAGTGGAAGCTCACACATCTTGGATAATCATAATCATAAAGCCATAATCTATCTAACAACTTTCATTTGGAACTAGCTTCAGTTGGAGTGACATAATACAAACCACCATCTCCAAACATGGCATCCTGCAGATGGTTTAGAAATGCAGTTCCCCAAATTTCTAACCAACATACTGATTAGAAATTTTCAAAGTGGAATGCCCTCATATTTCTTTGTTATGGGAAAGGAGAAGAAAAGGAAGGTTTCTACCTGACTTGGATTTTAAATGCTTGTAATAAGATTAAAAAAGTGATGGTTTGTTGCAAAGAAGAATTTCATCCTCTATCACTACCTTTATTTATAGCAGGGGTGAGGAACTATGGCCCTTTTATGACTTCTGGCCTTCAACTCCCAGAATTCCTGGGCCAGAAGGAGGCTTCTGTGCCTCATATAGGTTACATAAGCATTCTTAGAAAATTAAAAAAAAAGATGAATAATTACCTTATTTTATTTGAGAGGATAATTCAAGTGACCAAGGATATTCAGAGTCAGACAGGATGGTAAGGACCACCCTCAACATTGATTTCTAATAAGCAAATATTGGATAACTGAGCAATTATTCTGTGAATCACAAACTATGACATCTTGGTAGCCATTATATGGAAGCGTTCATGTTCTCAAAATCCTAAACAGCTGTAAAAAAGGACATTGACCTGCAATGGCAGCTTACTTTGTTTTAGAAAGATATTTAAAATGGCTTGAAGTATTAGTTTCTTCTAACATCATCCAAACAACCAAATGAATTAATGAAACTAAACATTGAGACAGAACAATTGAGATCTATCCCTTGTTAGGTGAACTTTTCTTATTAATAGCCAAGAAATGGGGTGATCAATCAAAATGCAGCTCATGGCTGACTTTTAGCAATAGAAAAGTTCCAGCTGAGTTTATTTTTTGTGCAAGTAAGCTTCCCTGGAGACTTATTTAACTAATTTTGTCTTTTTCCACCTATGTTTTGATTGCTGCTTTGTCTCAGTTACTGATGTTGTATTGTCTATTGCAAACTATGTCCTGCTTTTCTTTCAGGTATATTCAATGTCAAATAGATGGGTAGTTCCATTATCAACAACCAAAAGCACCAAATCTGTAAGAAGAAGATAACTTTTCTGTACTTAGAGGTGTGAAATATTCCATGATAATGGAATTCTGTTGAATCCTACAGATGAGTTCTTTTTATCATAGTAGTTAGTTAGTTATAGTTTATTAGACTTGTATGCCGCCTTTCTCCCAAAGGACTCAGGGTGGCTCACAGCAATAAAGCAAACAATAACAAAATTTAAAAAGAATTAAACACTAAAAACAGTAAAGTTAAAAGTACATAAAAACAATTGTAAAACAATAATCAGCCGTAGCCAGTTTGTTGGAACAGCCACATCTTCAAGTCGTGGTGGAAGGAGTGAAGATTGGGAGCTGTCCAGAGCCCAATGGGCAATTCATTTCAGAGGGTCGGTGTGCCCACAGAGAACGCCCACCCCCTGGGGGCATCAGTCAACATTATCTGGCCGATGGCACCCTGAGGAGGCCAACTCTGTGGGAACGCACTGGACGCTGGGAGGATGCCATTGGCAGAAGAGTACCCTGGGCCTAAGCCATGTAGGGCTTTAAAGGCTAACACCAGCACCTTGAAGCGCACCCGGAGGACAACCGGAAGATAGTAAAAGGCTCCAGTATCTTTGCCCAGGTATCTACCATAATTTCCAGACTTGCCAGCCATATTTTCTGATTTTGGAAAGGCATCAGGTAGAAGAAGCATCTAACATAGTAATTCTAACTACTAGTAATGGTTTGCCGTGCCCATAGACAAAAAACAAATTAAAAAATGGAAAACAAAATTATTCTATCATTGGAAACATGAAGCACAAAGTTTTTAACTGCAGCTTTTCATTTACACAAAATTGGCCAATGGACCTTACAACTGTCAGCTGAGATGAGGTTTGCACAATTATTTGTCTGCCCCTTCATTTATCTCCTTCCAAAACTCAACAAGTTTCATCAGAACAAGGCTTTGATTTTAGCGGGAAACATAAGAATCCTACTTGGTCTATATGTGTCAAGAGCTTCCTCATTGATTAAACTTACTTATTAAACTTATATGCTGCCCATACGACTTAAATTGGTTGAGTATCAGTCAGATTTACCCTTTCTGTACTCCTGTAATTGTACAAATTTACACCACTGCAGTGATAACAGGATGACCTAATTATTCTTTTCCATTTTTGTGGGGGTCTTCCATATTAGTGCTGTACAGCAACTCAGCCACTGCTTTAGTGATAAATCATTGTTGCAAATGGGCTTTCTACGGTATTGCCACAGCTTCTAGAGAAATCCTTTCTCTGCTGAAAGAAACATTCTTTCAAGCATTATCATTTGGGCAGAGGGAACATAATTGACCTGCCTGGGTCAAGTCATGAATGTAGATACCTGCTCTTTGTCTTTATGCTTATTTTCCCCTCTGTGTCCCAGGCGAAAACTCTGGAGAAAAATAAATAAATAGTGTGAATTGATCACTTGCTAAAGCAGTTTGAAATGAGTCTAGACAGGTGGTTTTCTGACTAAAGGCTGTCCACTCCTCTTTTCAATGTTTTCATCTGCCTGCCTGCCTGCCTGCCTGCCTGCCTGCCTGCCTGTGTAATCATGATACAGTAGCTATTTGAAACTGTTTCCCCATGAAGACATGATCTTGTAAGCAATGACTTTGCAAGCATTTTTTTTCCCCATGGAGGCATAATCTTGCAATGACTTTGCCAGGTGCTCTGAATTAATAGTTTAAAGACTAATCTTAGATGCCATGGATAGCAGCCCTTCCAGCGCTTTCTGAAAACTAAGTGTCCAAACTAGATTTTTGAAGAAACCATGAAAAGTTCACAGGGCAAGAATAGCTGAAACCCAAAAGATCAGAGAACCTTCAATATTCAGAGCAAACATTTCTTTCTTTTTCCTTTGGAATAAGGCTTTTTCCCATCAGAAACAGAGGTTGTGCCCTGAGCTGGGCAGCCTAAAGGAAGACACTTTGATGTGAAAAAAGATCTCTGCAATGTACCGGATACAAATGCCTCTGTGGAAACAGAGCTTCCAGGAACAGGAAAAAACATTGCCCAAGAAGGTTTATTTATCCCTTCTCCATCATCACTCAGACAGTCTGGGTGGTTTCCTCTTGCAGGTCCATGAGCTGGAAGGACAGCTCCATGGTAATAATAGGACAAATGCTGACAAATGTCACGTGTCTGGCAATCTCTATCTCATATGCAGATGTAACCTATGGGAAGAAAACCTTCCCATATGACCAGTATTTTTATTTATAACCATACAAACACTGGTTCGTCTCATAAGGCACCACTAATTTTAGGAAAGACCAGTAAAAATGAATTACTAAGTGTTTTGCAATGGGTTTGGGATCTCCTCCTTAACCCAAGATGGGTTAAACAAAACACTTTTTGTAAGAAGACAAATCAAAAACAAGTCCTGAATAATTTTCTCTGCAAAGGTATTCTGTATATGAATGATAAAATTCCTGGGGAAATAAGTCACATTTCTCTGAAGTAAAAACACCAATGTAAGCTGTAAAGTGGAGGCACGATGGCTTAGCAGTTAAAACATTGAGTTTGTCAGCAGGAAAGCCAATAATCCAGGTTCAAGACCCAACTGCTGTGCAATGGGATGAGCTCTCATTACTTACCCCAGCTCCTGACAAAGTTCAAAAGCATACAAATGCAAGTAGATAAATAGGTATAACTTTGGCGGGAAGGTTACTGTGTTCTGTATTTTCATGCTGGCCACCTGATGAAGAAGTGTCTATCAGACAATGCTGGCTTCCTTGGTGGAGAATCGGTGATGAGCACACACACCCTTGAGTTGATCGTAACTGGATAGGGGGAACCTTTAAAACTTTAAGCTCTAAAATGGGCATATAAAATTTACAAAACCCAGGAAAGCTCATCTACTTTGGAAATCCAGCCTCATCTCATCTGTGAAGCGATTCACCCATCCTGTGATTCTTGTCTACCTGCTCCCCATGTTAAATATGGTCCTTGTCACTGAAAATTTGCAGAGAGAGGCTTAAAATAAATGCTTAAAACATTTCTGACCACTTAAATAGCTTTGCATCTGAACCCAGCACAAATTGCCTGGCAGACAGACAACTTAAATTTGAAGGAGCAAACTTTTTCATGTTTTAAACAGATGTCTATCATATATTTCCTCTTAAGAGTTCATGATAACAATCAAAGCGTCTCTCCCTTCTCCAATTTTATGTCCACAACTCTTTCTTTTCTTTTCTTTTCTTTTCTTTTCTTTTCTTTCTTTCTCTCTCTCTCTCTCTCTCCTTAATTTTATGCCACCCATCTTCTCTGTAAGGTGACTTAGGGCGACTATTGCCATCAGATAGGTTAAATGGAGTGATAACTAATTGGCCCAAAGCCACTCATACCTGAATCCTGATTTTAACTTCATGATCTTATTCCTAAACTTAATGACTATGCTACAGTGTTACTGACATGAACTCCATTCTGTTTTCATTATTCTACTCCCAAAATCTTTCCAGATTATATTTTTTTTGGCCAAGTCTTACGTTTATATTTTTGCTTGAGAAAACAATGGGGATTCATTTTATACACTGACTTCCCAGCATAACTAATGTAGCAATCCTAGCATTGGTGATAAATATTGGAAGTTGGAGTCTGCAGTGGCAGCAGTGAGAGACTACTAAAAGTTTTCAGAATTGTCTATATGAGCTCAATGGTTGGGACTGCCACCATAAACTACTGATATATGAAGATGATGCTCTTAGCTGATCTTCTGGGAACAGAAATATGTTAATGGTCCCTTGGACTGGATTACTCTGGAACCTAGAAAGAAAGAGATCACATATTTTAATATTTTAAAGTAGTATTCGTTTTACATGGGAAAGTAATTTGCAGCTGACGTGATAGATTTCAATGGACAAAATTTTCCCAGGGAACTGATCATATTTTTTTTGTTTATTTTATTGTAAGCCGCCCTGAGTCCTTCGGGAGAAGGGCAGCATAGAAATTTAATTAATTAATATTATTAATAATAATAATAATAATAAATTTATGCTAATATCTCTCTATGAATACATATTTAGAAGCTTTTGGACAAGAACTAAAATCCAGTCCTAATATCTTTTCCCCCACTCTAATACCTGCAAAAAAAGCCAAAAAAAGGAAACCACTGTTTTTGGAATATGTTCATGTTCAATGTTTTAGTAATTTTGTTCTTTAAAGCCATTGTAATTAAAGCCATTGAATTATTAAGATTGTACTTCCTAACATTTGAATCAACTCTTAACAAGTCAAAGGTTACTTTAAGGTGTGCATCCTAAATATTCTGTTGATTTCAGTAGAGCAACATCAACATGACTATTCTTTTAAATAATTCTAAAGCAAAGCATGAAAGTCATAGCCAGGGCACAAAAAAATTTAAAAGAGAAGAGAAGCAAGGAGACTAAAAGGCAAATTACTATCAAATGAAGGTGTTCTTGTGCACCAATTTACTTGAATTTGATGTGCTTTCTTTTTATCTTTTTTTATTATTATTAAGGAAGTTCTAAGTCTTACCAGCCTGCTGGGTTGCTAAACAACACAAGGGGATGTATCTGCTCATTAATGGGTGACAGAAGATTTGCCCATAAGCTCTTATCTATAGGATTGGAAAAGATCAAGGGAACTTTAGCTATAATGGTGCTGCAGCAAGCCACAATGATACAAATATGTAAGGTTGTGACATACAGTATACCTATCCCTCTATACCTTTGTATCCCTAAGTAAAATTTACTGTTGAAAGGATATTAATGAACATCTGTACACAGTATAATAGTTGGCAGTTCTAGCTAATTAGTTGTATCTCCTAGTTAAAAACATGAAAATCTGTATTCTTCAGTCATAGCAGGTGGGTTCATATAGGCAGTAAGTCCTCGACTTACAACCACAATTGAACCCAAAATTTATGTTGTTAAGCATGATAGTTAAGTGAGTTTTGTCCCATCTTATGACCTTTCTTGCCACAGATGTTAAGTGAATCACTGCAGTTGCTAAGTTAGTAACGTGTGGTTAAGTAAATCTGACTTCTCCATCAAATTTGCTTGTCAGAAGGTTACAAAAGGCGATCATATGATTCCAGGATGTGGAATAAATATGAGTCCATTGCTAAGTGTCTGAATTTTGATCATGTGATGATAAGGATTCTGCAGTGGTTGTAAGTGTGAAAAATGGTCATAAGTCATTTTTTTCAATGCCATTATAACTTTCAACTGTTACTATATAAACTCTTGTAGATCGAGGATATGAGATGTACTGTAAACTTTGATTTACAGATCAGAATGGTGGAATTCACATAGCCACAGAGATCCAAAACTACATGATAATTTGGTGTAATATGTAAAGCTAGAAGTGAAGTACCATAGCAGCTACAGAAAATGGAGGAAAGCCTCAACTGCAACATGTGATGATGCTCAACTCAGATGGCAATGGCTTTTAGAATAGAATAGAATAGAATAGAATAGAATAGAATAGAATAGAATAGAATAGAATAGAACAGAACAGAACAGAACA
>JANHFM010010120.1:18959-29017 GCA_032468115.1 Grayia smithii
TACAATCTGAGTTAGGTCCATGGCCGTCATGGAGGCCATGAACTCCCGCACCAACTCTGATGTCTCACCCGCCGATGTCTCACCCGCCGATATATGGTCAATGAGTAAAACAATTGCCATGTTACTACAACTATGAAATGGATCATTAACATTCTTGGGGCCCCAGACCTGGGCACATAACCAGGTCCTCATGGCATTATGCAAGGCCAACAGAGTTGCAGTCATCCTGATTTCTGAAAGGAGAATGTTCCAGAGGAGAGGGGCTACCGCAGAGAAGGCACACATCCTGATACCTATCATCTACATTCCTTGGTTGACGGAACCCATAGCATGCCCAACCTGTCAGACTGAGTTGATGGGTAGAAATGAAGACCAGGTGATCTGGCCCAAGCCTTAGAGGACTTTAAAAGTAGCAACCAGTACCTTGAGGTGCATCTGGTAGCCAATGCAGCTCACATAGCAATGATGTTATATGTGTCAAATATCTGACACCATTCAATACCTATACAGCTGCACTCTGCATTAGTTGAAGCGTCCGAATGCTCTTCAAAGGCAGCCCCATATAGAGTGAATTGCAGTAATCCAGAGGAGAGGTCATGAGGACATCAGTGACTGTGAGCAAAGTGTCCAATCCAAGAATGGGCATAACTGATGGACAACCTTAAGGTATGCAAAGGCCCCCGATTTACAACAGGTATAACATGGAAATTCCAGGTATAGGATCTTGGACAAACACACATTCTAAGACCTTTTTGTGGAAGACTTACCACGTCTTCTAATTATTTTTCAGGCTACTGTGTATTTGCTGATTTCAGTAAGCAATCACCCGATTCTTTCTCTCCTATGAGGAACCTCACAATTTATTCACTTATAGCCAGGACAAGACAAGTTGGTGCCAAGTACTTACCGTTTTTGGCAAACTCTTCTGACAGCTTCTGCCGAATGTGGTGCCGCTTTTCAAGCACTTCAATCAGCCGAGGCAGGGTCTGGTCATCATTGATGTCCAGAAGTTCACAGGAAGGCACTGGAGGGAAGCTCTGCAGAAGCAATTCTCTGACCAAGGGGCCTCTGTCTAGGCAAACGAAACAGGCCTCTTAGTGGAGGGACAATCCACAAAGATCAGAGTCTGCATGGTTAGTAAAAGCAGAAGAACTACATAAGGCAATTGCTAGAAGGAGAAATTTCTATTGTTATTGTCTCAGGTGGTCTAACCAACCTCAAGATTTACCTCCATCAACTGGTCCACCTCGGATTTCCAGTTGTCGGGAGAGCTCCTCTCTGAAAGCCTGGTTCTTAAAGCGCCGACCAGGAGTTAGTCCACACAGAGGTTTGTCAGCAGGTCGTGCAACCTCCACTTCTTGAGTGATTTCTGCAAATCTCATGACTTGCTATCAAGATTTTTTTTTAAAAAAAAGGGTATTAGAAGAATGGAAGAGTATATTTGTAGCTCAGACTTCAAATGTGGATTCCTTGGTGCTCTCTGAGTTTGTTTTCTTGTAAATATTTCTCAAAACCTGCATTTTCCACAAGCCTGGGGATCCCCTGGGGAGAGGGAGTCTGTGCTGGCTATACAGTAGTACCTCGGTACTTGGCATTAATTCGTTTTGGAAGGTGCGATGGGTAGTAAAGTCCCAAACAAACCACAAGACTTACCATATAACCCCTTGTTTCAACCAGAAAGGACGGACTGTCTGTCCCTTTTCCTATGTCAGCAATCTTCCCTGCATGGCCAACTTCCAGGCCATCCTCTGTGGCCATTCCCCTCCTTTTGTAGCAACCTGATTTCCTGTTCATTCCCCATAGCCTCTTCCTCTAGCAGCGTGTTGAGGACTAAACAAAAGGTCGAGCACTGGGACATTTTCACATCAAAATGCATCAAGAACCAAATTCAACAAGTTTTGAAGCAGCCCAGTATCAAGGTACCACTGTATTATACATAATATCTCTCCTAGTGACTTTGCTCCTAATGACTTTTTATCCATGTTTAATGTTTAACTGTTTTTTTGGAATATTTTTAATTGTGATTTTATTATCTGCCACTGAGAGTCAGTTTGAGTGAGATGAGCTACCATATAAGTTTGATAAACAACAATATTCTGAAATGTGAATAGGAAGAATATTCCAACATTTTAAAAAGTTTCTATAAAGGACAACTACCTTGGTAGCAAGGTATGTAGAGAGTACTACAAGTTTTTATAAATTTAAGCATCTAAAGTTAAACAACAAACTTAAATTACCAAACTCTCATCATAGTCTTCTGCCTTTGGATTCACGCAGACAATCATACGCACTTTACCCTCACCATCAAAATAATTCTTAAAAAGATGAGTCAATTTGGAGTCTCGGTAAGGGACCATCTGAAGAATTAAGAACAAAACATTCTCAGAGTTTAGGAACTGAGAAAGTGAGGAAAGGAGGAAAAACTACAGAAATAGGTAACTACATACCTTATTGGTTCCATAAGTTTGATTCTCTCGCAAAGCTTCTATACAGGTTCTTAATGTCATCAGTGATTGATTGATATTACCTGAAAGAGTGAATGGCACTTGTCTGACAACCATCTGATATGAAACAGTTTGTCTTTGTAAGAATTTCTTAATTTCCTGTTTATGAAAGAACATGGGATCCACTCTCCTATGAAAAGGAAACGACCACTTTGCATTTTCAATATCCATGCAAAGGATAGGGAAAGAGAAACTTCCAGTTCCAATATAAGGACCAATTTAGCTAAACTTTGGACAGTGCTCAAAAGCCTTAGCTAAGTTACTATTATGGAAAGTATAAGGGGAAAGCTTACGACAGGGGCCACATCAGGCCTATCTTGGCAGGTACAGCACTAGACAATGAGGAAATCCCAAGACTCTAAACTAAACTAGAAAGTACAACAAATTCTAGAAGACTATGCCGAACCACTTCCATACAGTTGCGCCCTTTCCTAGACCGGGATGACCTTCGCAGACACTCAAGCCCTGGTTACTTTTCGGCTGGACTACTGCAATGCCTTCTACATGGGGCTGCCCTTGAGGTGCACCCGGAGGCTTCAGCGGGTCCAGAACGCAGCCGCGCAGGTGGTTACGGGAGCTTCCCAGTACTCCCGGGTGACACCTCTCCTGCGCAAGCTGCACTGGTTACCAGTGATCCTCTGGATCCACTTCAAGGTGCTGGTGCTAATCTATAAAGCCCTACATGGCTTCGGCCCAGGGTACTTGCAGGACCACTTTCTGCCTTCTTCCCACCGCCCGGTGGGCTCACACAGGGCTGCCCTCCTCAGGGTGCCATCGACTAGGCAATGCCGGTTGGTGTCGCCTAGGGCGAGGGCTTTCTCTGTGGGCGCACCCACCCTCTGGAATGGGTTGCCCACCGACCTCCAGACCGCCCCTGACCTCAGCTCCTTCCACCGGGACCAGAAGAGGTGGCTGTTCAACAGCTCGACTGATGTGATCTGGGTTTTTTAGTTTTATATTTTAAACGGGTGTTAATGTCTATTTTAAAATCTATTTATATGACAATTGTTTTTACATTTTTGTGAGCCACCCCGAGTCCTCCAGAAGAAGAGCGGCATATAAATTAAAATAGATAAATAAATACATACATACAGTTGCCCAGAAAACTGTTAGTTTTTCTAACTCTGAGAAGACACAAGTTAAACATGACTAAAAAGGAACTCTATTTCACAAGGAAAACTCCACCCAAATAATCCTAACAATCTTCCCAATGCATATCTATCTTTGAAGAAAGGACGCCTAGAAAGTACCATAATGTATAGATAAATAAGCTTTTTTACTTTTGCCTAGTAAGAGCAGGGACTGAGAATGTTTCAAATCCTTTGCAAATAAAATTAAATTATATTAAAATTAAAGTTAAAATAATATTTTCCACCTGAATAGTTTTTTCAAAACTAAAGGAATTCCATATTAATTTTCCTCCAAGATTTATCTCTTACAATAAGAAACAAGAGCTATCTTAGCTCTTGTATAACATAAAACATACAGAACCAAGAGCCAGAAAAACCTTCTGGATAGAGAAGAATCTTTCAAAGAAACTTCCATATTTCTGGTGGGCCCTTGGCCTCTGCGATCATTTTTGTGGCTTCCCTCACATGTCAGTCAACCCTGTTTCTTCCTGCTGGGAAGGGCAATTTAAAAGAGTTATCTCCTGCTTGTTTGAAGGAACAGTCCACTTGAATCCAAACCAGAAATCCTTGACTGAAAAAAGACACCCCCCCGCCACCCCATTCACTGGTATCAAAGCACCCACCAGCTTCACGGAGTCTGTTTCCTTCGGCTTTGGTCCGGTTTGTTCTCTCACTCCCTGCTAGGTCAACCAGGGATAACTGGCTCAAGGATATTAACTCTTTCTCCTGCAAGAGAACAGATGTTACGGTTTTCAGTCAGGAAACAACATATACATACATCAAGCTGAAAATTTCTGGACTTTTGAAGGAAAGCATAAATTACAGCCAGGATTCTCAGCAACACTTATGATGCTACTGGTTGAATTATCAAAAATTATCACTTTTTGAAAAGTTGACAAAAGAAAGAAATCATCTTTTTGCTAGCCAACCTTGATTTTACCTGCAGAACATTATCTCCATCTGCATTGAGAGGAGCCTGAGCCAGTTTAATTAGAAATACACTGTGGGAACGACTAGATTCTCGATTCAGTTGAGTGTGTGCAATGCGTCTCTTCTTTTGGCCTGTTAAAAGGGAAAAAAAAATTTAGATCAACTATCACAGTGATTATGAACTTTTTCGGCACCGAGTGCCAAAACTGGAACTTGTGTGCATGTGCGCATGCTGGAGAGCCAGGAACCCGAAGACCAGCTGGCCGGCGTGTGCATGCCTGATTTTTGGGCATTTTTTCAGGCCGTTTTCAGGCCATTTTGGGGGCTGTTTTCTGGGTCGTTTTCCGTGCTGTTTTCAGGTGCTCCAGCACCTGTGAAGAGCAGCTGGCGATGGAATGCGTGCCCACAGATGGCCCCTCTCTGTCACGCGTGCCATAGGCTCGCCATCACGGAACTATCATAATGCAGTCAGGACAGAATTTTAGCTATTGTCTCTCAAAGAATATTGTGGACCTGGAATGAATGAAAAATAAAACAACAATCCAACAACAAAACATTGGAGTAGCTTCCCTATCAGAAAAGGCAAAAACATTTAGGCTCTTTTCTTGATCTTTGTAACATCTCCCCCCCCTCCCCCCCCCCCCAACTTAGATTGGCCCCAACCTGCTAACTTTTCGGAAGGCCCTAACCACATGGCTGGGCCACTATGCTTGGCAGGTTGGCAATGGGGGGGGGGGGAGCTTTCACAATGGCTTTGATCAGCTTGATGCAAGGACTTGATGCAACAACTGATGAACACCGTTGTTTTTGTTTCCAAGGTGTTATTTATTTTATGTATGTATATTGCTCTAACCTTTTTATTGGATTGCTGTTTGTTGTGAGCTTAGGGAGATAAGCATTCTTTGCAATCCATCCATCCATATACTGTTAAAACTCATGACTGTTTATTTGTAACCTTTAACTGGGCAAAAGAGTTTACAATAGAGTAACAATTGTTAAACCAATAGGCTAACTTATCAAATGCAGGGACTCGACTCCTGCGGGAACAAAATTTGGGAAAGTTACGGATGATCAGCATCAACTTCATTGTGGTCACATGATCATTTCTAACTCTCCTTGACAGCTTCCCACAAGGCAACGGGGAAGTTGGCAGTGAAGGTCGCAAGTTCCTTGGGTAAGTCTCTCCTACTTACACAAAACCTCCCCAGCCTCTCTCCACTGGAACTGGTCACTCATCCAATCCTGCATGCCCTCTCTGATCCACGACACACCATATGCAGCCCAACTGTGCCCACTTTCATGCAACCTTCCCAATCCATGCTGCACCTTTCACGCACCACGTTACACTCTCCTCAATCCAGCAGCAGCCATTTTGGGCTGGCCTTGAACTTACAACTTCTTGTCAGCTTCTCCACTGACTTTCCCGCTGCAAGCTTCTCATAAACAAAGCAAACGGGGACAGGGGGAGATTTCCAATGCACCATCAGCTTCCCATAAGAAAAATCAATGGGGAAGCCAGCATAAAGTCAGAAGTCACTCCCACTCCCACTGCTTTTTTATCCATCTGAGGGCATTCTGTTTCTCTCTTTAGCTAAGCAAATATCTCTGAAATAATGACCCAATGCGACATAAGCTGTCTAGTAAGTTCTAAATGGAAAAGAATTACAATTAATGAATATGTATTATGCTACAAATACACCCTTCCAAACTCCTTGTAATTTACCACTGAAACTCACACCTACAAATGCAGACAAAAGAGAAGTGCTGCACTTTATAGATGAGTTATTTTATAATGACAATCACTTGAACCACAAGGCTTTAAAAAGGAAAAAGCAGATCAATGGGACAGCTCAGCATGACTTTTAGTCCATGGCTCTGTAGCAGGGGGGCTTCAATACAGTGTCCAAGTCCTATTGGGGGCTTTTCAGGGACAGCCGATTATCTGGTTGACTAATACAGAAACAAGATGCTGAATAAAACACATTTCCTTTCACCCCTCATGGCTCTTTTACTCATCAGCACACTGTCTTCAAAATGATTTAACATGGAGTGTTTAAAGTCACATTTTCAGGAACTAACTCCATTTCTTACCTCTCCAAAACACTTCAAAGGCTTCTTCTGTAGATTTAACTTCTACCTCAGTGCAACCTGCAACATACATGTTGTGATTTTGATCCTCACGGAGAATTTTGGATTGAGGAAACCTGCAACAGGGATATTCCAATGATATCAGTTATCTAAACCAATTAGTTCATTTTAATAATTTAAACTATACAGCCAAAAGACAACCAGAGGTAGATGCAAGCATTTCATATTGACTCATCAGCATCTACATTAGAATAACATGGTTGAAATCAGCCTCAAGAGCATTAATTAAGCATATAACGTATGCAGGAAAGTAACCAATGGCAAGCCTTACTCCCATGGGAGGCGTAGATTGACATAAAGCCATTTCTGCATGCACAAGGGGGGCTTCAGTTAATGGCAACTGCTTCAGCAAACCACTGATATCAGTTATCAATATCTGACAGTTACTTAAGACAATATTGAATTAGATAGATGCATTCTAGTTTCTGCTGAGACTAATTGACAGCTACCATTAGTTTATCCAGGCAAGCAAAGAGGACAGAGGGAAACACAGACTGTCCAGATTACACACAGGGATACAAGCATATTCTCTTGCCCATGCAAACTACTAGCAATAAAGAGCAACAGTCACATTACAAGCTTTACAAGGTAGAAAGTAACCACTGATTACTACAATGGTAGGGAGGGTAATGTCCACATACGTGAAGTCAGCATTCCGCAGTGGAGTGCCACAGTTGTTCCACCTACCAAAGAAAATAATTTCCCCAGTGACTTTCCTTGTTACTAAATATTCAGCTAAAGAGCATTTCTCTAAGAACCACTGTTATTGTGACAGTTACTAAGTCTCAAAAAACATTCCCGTGCCCTGTTAAAGAATTGTCCAAATTTTGGCAACTACTAATACCGTTTTCCCCAAAACAAGACTTCCCCTGATAATAAGCCCAATTGGGCTTTTGAGCACATGGTAATAAGGCCAAGCGTTTATTTCAGGGTTCAAAAGAATATAAGACAGGGTCTTATTTTCAGGGAAACACAGTAGTTAAACCAGGCTAAACCAAAGTGTATCAACAGGAGAAACAACAGCCTTAAAAGCAAGTCCTACTTAGCAATGTCTTTTGATAAAACAGACTTTTAAAAGGCTATTTCCAAAGGTTATGAACATGGGAAAGATAAATCTCTCCAAATTTAGAGCTCAAAACAGTAGGATGCTACTACTGTCTTGTTAGATAGGCTTAGAACCAGACAGAAACTATTTTCCCCAAGCCATCAACCACTGGATCTATAATCTACTATATACATTACCTTTCCCTGAATCTAAATCACTGAACCAGAGTTTTACTTGCTTTTAGCATAACTGGCTTGTTAGCATAGTACCCGATTGAAAAAAACCTACTCACTTTGGTTTTGTTGGATCAAGCGGAGATTCATCCAAAAGATCATAAATGTAGTTGTTATAGATTTCAATGTAAGACACAAATACACTGTAGACACTGTCTTCATCTACATCTTCCAGTTTACAATTATCTTGCACATTGATCATGTCAGCAATTTCAGGGTCTACTTGTCGCCTGCCAACGTGAGAATCATCTGCAGTTATTCCTGCAATGAAGCATCTATAACATTCCTGAATTATCCCAGTCAGTCAGAGCCACTTACTTGCCCACTGGTGTCTTGGGAACTGGAAGTGCTTCTCTTTTCTGGCGTTCAAGTAAAGCATCCACTTCACACTGTACCTCAACTCCATTCTTATCATCAAGTTTGAAGACCTAGGGATTAAGGGTCACAGGAATAATAAGGGGTTCCTTGCCAAGAGATACCAGAAAGTGTTATTTAAATAGTTATGCGACAGTGATGAAAGCAGTTAAGCCCCCGATCCTGGCCAGAATTGCTTGAGTTCAGTTGAAACTTTACTTGAGACTGGCAGGCTTGCCTCACTCACTCAACTCACTACCACAATTTTAACAAGTTCAAAATACATCAAGTACAATCAGATATTACCTTCAGAACAACATATTTTCAGCAAAGTGTTTGTGGAAATAGGGGGGATTCTTCATCTTTTTCCTTCTCTTTCCCAATTTTCCTTCTCCTTCTTTACCTCAAGGTGTTATGGCTGTCAATTTTTAGGCCCTCATATTTATTTGTGCTAACCTGCCAATTCCCAAAACTTGGAGACTGAACTCACGTAGCGCTTGGCCTGAAAAGGTGCTATGCTGTTGAAGATCATGTCTAAGCAACGAGGAAGCAGACCTCCCTCCCCAGGCGATCCTGTCATCGTGTGCGTTTTTCCACTCCCCGTGACTCCATATGTAAAAAGGAGGCCTAGAATTCAAAAGCACAGAGACACAATTTTGTTATATACTGTATGAAAATACTTTACCATCATTTTTTTTGCCATCTAATGAGAAACTTTTAAACATAACACAAGTTACCAAGATGTCCAAATCATCAGTTGTCAATGGACTTTGCAATGCAGTTAACAAGTACAATCAATGTGAATGAAGAAACAGTTATGAGAGGGATTTTCTGGTCTGAAACCTAATGCTCAGAAAGACATTAAACAAGGGGAGGTTGAAAAATTATTTTCTTAAGTTTCTTTCTGAAAGAGAACTTGCAGTCGTTTTTTAAAACTGTGCCAAGTGTTCAAAAGTGCATCAGCACTAGAGACAGTTTATAAACAGAGGTTTCCAAATCCTCAGCAATTTAATTTAAGCATATTTCATTCTAAAGGAACAGACCAAAGAACATCCATGCGGTCATCTTGGCAATGAACCAGATATGTGTTTTTTTTTATTTCTCAGTCTTACAAATGAGATCTTTTACTATCATATTCAATCCTGTTTCCATATTATAAAACCTTTGATTCAAACATTTCAAATTTGAAAGGTAATTCTGAGCTCAAAACTACGGTATATATCTGTTCTGGAAGCTTTATTCATAGTTCTGAGCAGTATGATTAAGCTATCTACGGTATTTATTTATTTATTTAAATTTATATGCCGCCTCTCTCCCAAAAGACTCGGGGCGGCTCACACAGGTTAAAAACAGAAAGGAAATATACAGAATATAAAAAAATAAAATTCAAAATTGAAACAATTTACAAAAAGAATAAAAAAATTAAGGAAGAATATGAAAAAGAAAATAAAAAGAAATAAAAACCCAAGTCCCATCAGTCAAGCAGTTCGAATAGCCATGTTTTCAGCTCCCGGAGGAAGGAGCGGAGGTCGGGCGGTCCGGAGGGTGGTGGGAAGCCCATTCCAGAGGGTTGGTGCACCCACAGAGAATGCCCTCGCCCCGGATGCCACCAACTGACATTGTCTGGCCGATGGTAACCTGAGGAGGGCAGCCCTATGCGAGCGCACGGGGCGCTGGGATGAAGGCAGAAGGTGGTCCTGCAAGTACCCTGGGC
>JANHFM010010121.1:132141-142783 GCA_032468115.1 Grayia smithii
AGGTCCTCAATGGAAGGCAGGTTGGTAGCAATTGTTTTCTCTGCAGTTCTAATTATCCTCTGAAGTCTCTGTCTGTCCTTCTAGAACTTTCTAACCAATGATACACTGTGCAGGGAATTGAAAAATGAGCAGGGTGACAAAGGAGAAAAACTTCTACCAAATGTGAAAATGAATAAGCTGTCCATTTTAAGACCTACTTTATTATAGCAAAACCATCAAAAGTAAACCCACTGAAAACAATTTGTCTTTTCTACTTCCATTGGGCTAGCACAATATTCCTGGTGGAGGAAAGCTGTTTTAAGGGATAGAAAGTGCCAGTTGCCCCAAGATTAGGAGATGAGAAATTGATAGGCTACAAATTGATAATATGCTTGTTGATAGCATGGATGGATGTCACTTTGTAGTAACAACAATAAATATCAAACAAGTTGTTTGAAAGGATCAGATCAGATACATGTCCTTTGGAGCTTTATTCCATTTTGCATATAAGAGTTGCTAAATGACTGACTAGCTACAGATATTGTAAATGTTACTCTTTATTAGGGGCTTATAACAGTTCCTCTATACTAGATGAAAAGAGTACTCTTCCCAGTATAGTCCAAAATAAGTTCTCTTATTCATTATTAGGGGAATTTTTGCCTTTTGGGGGAGGTAAAACTCTGATGATAAACCAGTCCACTCTCATCAAGAGTGGGTTAAGAGAAAAAAGTTAAGGAAATAAAATGAACCAAATATGCAACTAAGGACTGAAATCAAAACATAAAACAGATGACCAAGAAGGAACCTCAGACTTTCACAGAAAGCAACAGCAGCAAGTCCAGTAAATTATAATATTTGAAACCTTTCTACACCAGTGGCCACATTATGTGAGACAATCAGAATTAGAGATCCTAACTCAGAAGGACAACTATCATGTGAGAGCTATCATTGAGACTTAGTGAGAGAATATTCATAATTGCTATATATTACCAGACAGCTACAATTTATGCTTAATCCGATCCATGGGACTGACAAAATAGGTTCACGAGGATGTCTGCTTTTTCTTTTGATCTTTGATATAGTTTTAGAATTTTCTGTCTATGCTGTCAAATAAAATAATGTCCATGGCTATTTTCATAATTCATTAGTATATACATCAGTATTATAGATGGATTATATTTTATTGTTGTTATTTTTCTCTTGAATTTCATATGCTGACTCTGGCCTTGATGAAACAGATTGATGAATTTGGATGAGTTGTGGTGCACTGTTAATTAGTCTATGTCAGAACCAGATGGGGAAAAAACAATTCTGGCTCAATCCTATCAAGAATGAGTGGCTTGTTAAATTGCTGATGCTTGTTACATTTTGCGGGCCTAAGAACTCCTAATACCCATTAGAGGTCTTTAAACATAGACTGCATTTCTGCTCTGCCCCATGGATTCTTAACTTAGCAGGAGATTGAACACAATGACCCATAATATCCATTTGAACACTGTGATTCAGCATCAAATACGGATACAGAGAAATTATTTTATCACTGTCATTGTTAAATAAGTGGGAGACAGATTGAAAATCGTGTCCTACTCTATCCTAGTATAACCCAGGTTTTATCCTTTAGTTAGCATAGGGGAAATTTATCCTGCCCTGATGATTTTCCATAGCTTTTATGTGCTCTATTAATTTTTTTACTTTGTTTTAATTTGTTTACTTGACTATGGTAATAACGGTACTGTCTAGGATATAGTGTAGGCTAGGTTCTTGAAATATGCTACAAACTGTAGCTGCATATAGGTCAATAAAAAATCAATATTTACTTTTAATTTATGTAAATTAAATAGTAATTAGCAGATGAAAGCAAATTGTATATGCTGGATAGTTTTGCTATTAAAAATCCGATTGTAGTCTTCCAGTGTATCAGTAGCTATCAGACTGTAAATAAAATGGGAAAATATGCATAATGTACATCTATATATTGTTTGAAGTACTTCTGAACTCTTTGTACACTCCACATTCTGCTATGTAGGATGCCATAGGGCTAGGCATCTCCCCCTATTCTATTTAAAATCTATAAGAAACCAAAGTGGGAGGTCATCTGGTATCATAAATTAGGTATCAGTGGCACACTGATGATGATAATCAGTTGCTATTTGCCAAAGGATGTTATCAAAGTTGATATGCATATATCTAAGTGTCTGGAAGTTGCAGAAATCTGTATGGGAAGCAACAGGCTCAAGCTCAACTCTAGCAAGTTCAAATTTGTATGGGATTGGGTCACTGGATCTAGAGATTACCACTGTTAGTAACTGTTAGGAAACTGGGGCTGCATTGTCCCAATAAGAAATAATGTATAATCTGGACAATCTCTTGAAGATCCTGCTTGACTAGGTGGCAGGCTTTGTACAAATCCATCTTATAAATCATTTGCAACCATTCCTGGTTTAGGAGGTCCTCCTCACCCTCACTCATTGCTTGGTGATCTTTCACCTGAATTATTGCAATAAATACTACATCGACAACTTGACAACTATTCATAAACTATAACTGGTTCAAAATGCAGTTCAGATAATTAGAAACACACTTTGGCACACCCTTGTAACACTGGTATTGTGAGACTGTAGTGGTTACTGTAGATTCTCAGATGCAATTTGCAATTCAAGGTGCTGTTATCATATACAGTATTCTTTATGGTATAGGGGCAGGATATTTCAGGAACCATCTACCTCCCGCTGCATATCTAGCAAGATCAGGCAGAGTGGGTCTTTCTACTAAAGAGTGCTATCTGCTAGGACAAAGGCCTTTAATATTTAACAAATGAATTTTGTAACCAAGTCTGTTAGCATGTATTTTCTTGTAGTTTTCTGTCATATATTTTTTCCCTTTTGGAAGGAAGAAGGGACATATATTTTGTGAGTTTAGTTGCCCATAGTATTCTCAGAAGTCTTTTCCAACCACCCATTCCTGGGTCTAGTGCAAAACTAAAATTGGAAGTGATCCCTGCTCAAACCATTATTTAACACGAAGCCAGTAAGTAATCTTGAGCAAGAAGGAAGTCTGTAAACCATATGGATATATGTATTTCCTTAATTCCTTAGAATAGAAAATGAACACAAATATGATTCTATCTAGGATGACCACTGAATTGCTCAATCATAAAAGACTGTTTCAGTCCTATTAATCAAATTATACACTATTTTGTTCTTCTTACAAGAACAATGTTGTTATTTAATTGTATTAAGCAGGGATAGACAACCTTATCCAGCAGAGATTGGGATGCCCTCAGAACTGACTTGTCAAGGGCCAGAAATACAAATGGATGGGAATATCTACCCCCCCCTTTTTTGTTAACTGTCTAATAAAAAGAAGGACCAGGGATGACATGATAGCAGTGTTCCAATATTGGAGGGGCTGCCACAAGGAAGGGGGGATCAATCTATTTTCCAAAGCACCAGAAGGCAAGACAATAGATGGAAACTAAGCAAGGAGAGAAGCAACCTAGAACTAAGGAGAAGATACCTTACAGTGAGAACAATCAAGTGGAATGACTTGCCTTTGAAGGTTGTGGGTGCTCCATTACTTTAAGAAGAAAACCAGACAGCCATTTGTCAGAAATAGTACAGGTTTCCTGCATGAGCAGGAATTACTATTACTGTTACTGAACTAACCAGACAGTTAAACTGACCTTTCGAATAGAGATATTTAAATAAAATCATAAAACTGAAAAAACACATTTTCCCCGATTCTGATGTAATGAAATAATTTTAAGAAAATATATTCTAGAAAGTTTTAACAATTAAAACACGACTCTTTCTTATACATGGAGATATCATTAACGTACTGCCAATCACTTGTTCTGGATGTCCACAAACAGGATGGCTAATTAGGGAAATTCAGTGTGTTGTTATTCAGATGCCCAACTTTAATGAAATGAACAAGTTAGAAATTAAATAATCTAGAAACAAATATTGACTATGTCAGTGACTGATGTTAGGCATTATTTGACAGAACAGAGGGATACTATTATTGTTAAAGCTGTCAAGCTTTATATAGCTCTAGAAAAATAATTGTGTGGTCTCTCAGGCTTAGTTAATGTTTTATACAACAAATTTCTAGGTCATAATATAGAACATGACATTGATTTACTGCCAGCACACCACATAGTAACAAAAGAAGAAGCCTGCTTGCCTATTGTATATGGGCATGATGATTTACTCCCATCATTTTGAGTAACAATTTTAGGATATAATTTCAAAGATCTATCCTTGCTCTCAAAAAAAGGAGGAACAGGCTTTTTCTAGGTTTTGTGGCCATGTCCCCAGAAGATTTTTTAAAAATAACTGTTCTTTCATCTGTACTTGGAGGAAAAATGTGCATAGATTTGAAGAGAGGAATAATGTTAGCTAGAAGATTAATACATTCATTTATAATAACCCCCTTTCCCTTAATTCATGCATAAACCCATTTGCCAGCCAAATCACCCAAAGCTTCCTCAACAATGAAGCTGTACCAATTTTCCTGGATTGTATGTGTAATTAACTTCATTAGCATGGGGATTTTTAATAGGATTACAAATGTCTGCTCTATATATTTCCTTTGTTACTGGACATGGCTGTAAGCTGTCGTCTTACATTTCATCCAAATTTTAGGCATTGCAGTTATTACAGTATTTTGCATGAAATCTGGAGTGAACAAAGGTTTTCACTCTGAGCTGCTCAGTTTCATTCTTTTCAGGTTATTTATACATCTTCGCTGTTCGGTATCTAGTGGCAGAACTAAAGTAGCTGCAGATGTCACTATGTGCACTTTAATAGCTTCTAAAGTTGTATTACTTAATAAGTAGAACTCCTTACAAATGCATTAAAGCACATCAAAAAATAGCTTGCACCATTTTGTAAAAGAGGGAAGGCTCATGTAATCTACAATAGACAAATGGACTGAGTAACCCAAATTTCAGTTCTTGGGGCATTTAGTTTAGCAAGAAGGCATTTTGCCTTAATATCTAAAAGTACTCCTTCTGGATTATTTTCTTCCTTTCTTTTTTTCTTAAAACCAAGTTACATTTTGGGAAATATTTTTGTGCATTTCTTACGGAAAAGGTCCCATAAGGATGCACAGCATACTTTAAGAGATCCCTTTCTTAACTAATATCATGAATAATGGTTTAATTTAGACTAGGGCAATAACCACATCATTTCCCTATTTCTTTTAAATAATGGATAGTGGCTGGCTGCAATCTCCTATCCCATTTATAGAATGCATGGGTGGACCTTAGCTTCCACAGTCACAATACTTCGGTCACTTGAGCATTTCTGGACTTCCCCCCCCCCCAAAAAAAATCAAGGGTTAGAAGGAGAGTAAGAACTCTCCCACATTGCTTACATGTTCATCCTTGCATTTTCTGGCCTCCTCCCCAACAATTATATAAAAAAATACATTGCTGAAATTTGATTGTGTCATGAATATCACATTATTTCAAGATGTTTCTGTGGTTTGGGTTTGGATTGCTACCTATATTATGCATGAAGAGATGCAGACTCAGTTTCTTCCATTTTTTTCAGTGCTATGGCGTCATTCCTATGGCATACTAGGAGTCCCATTACATTGGCCTTGCCCACTCAGTCAGGCAGGAAATGTAAGTTGTAGACCCCTTCACTTAAAGAACTTCAACTGGCAGGATTCAGGAAGTGAGCCTTCTCTGCTATTGCCCTTGCTCTCAGAAATATTCTCTCCCTGGGGAGACAGGCCCCCACTCTCCTGATCTTTCGAAAAGGAATCACAACATGGTTTTGTGGCCTTGTATGAGCTCAGAAAAGCATGCAGCCATAGGACTATCTAGTGTCCTGAAAATCCTCCCTTTACCTTACAATGCATTTTAACAGTGTCTAATCATCACTTGATCTAAACTTTTTAATCTTTTCCTCTTTTTATATTTTAATCTTTTATTGTATTCACCTCTAACAAAGATGAGTGGTTTCAAAATGTGAATAAATAAATAAATAGTAACTGATGGTAGGCCTTGATTTAACATGAGAAATGGAGTATGATTTTTTTTAATGCTTTCATACAGACTTTAAAATTTCTCCCAACTTCACTGTGGAAAAAATACCACATCCCAGAAGAGTTTATTTATTTGGGAGCAGGCAGGGATAAACAAACATCCATGTTCATGATAGTAATGTTACTATTTAACCATCCAATTTGATGGAAAAAAAGATAATCATCATTTTTCTCCCAAAGGAAGAGAATATTACCGTATAATATGTCAAAGATTCTGGCCATTACTTGAGTGATGAGATTGCCCTAGTCATGTGAATGTCCTCTCCTCCACTGTACAAGAATTTCTGTAGTGTCTGTAGCATCCTTGACCTCCTAACCTTCAATGAAATTCTACAGAATTCTTGTGATAGATTCCCAGAGGGCTTTTTCAGAAATTAGGATCAACTAGACAAAAATATACAATACTGTAGAATAAGATGAACTCCCAATTCTGTTCTGAATTTGGTCTTCCAATTTGCTTCTCTCCCTCTTCTTTTGGTAAAAAGTTGTGTTTAGAAATATGTTTTTGAGCCTTCTATGGCTGTTGCTATGTATCTCTTCTTGGCTTCCTTCTAGAAAAGAAACAATTGAATGGCAACTTTCTTAGCTCTCTTCCATTACTATACAAAAATAAACTGAACTGAAAAGCCTGAAGATAAATAAAATCTCAAGCAAGTTGGGAATGAGAAAGAAAAATGGAAGAAAATGGCCAGAGAAATGGAACACATATTTCAGCACAGCATTCACTAGTAGAGCTGCAACATTAGACCACCTTGGAGCATTATGCCATTGAAGGATCTTCTGTTCTGCTTTCATTTGTTCAGGGAAAAGGACCATATTATTGTATAGGTTCATTTTGTAAGTTTTGATAGGGAACATGCAGATATACCATATACATGCACCGTTTTAATAAGCTTATGAAAACCAAGATTTTAAAAAAATCCTGAACATGCATGTATTCATAGTCTCTGAGATATGTATTTGCCCAAGAGTATGCCACTAACTAACTAACATGAGTGTGGCACTAACACAATACCTCACGCTGGGGACTTATGTACACTATCTGGTTGTCTTGTTACAAGAAGCAACTTTTTATTTTTTAGGGGCAGACTAGATAGTACTTATCTTTTTCATCTCCATGGCATGTGCAAACTCTGGAGCTATTGCTACTGTAGTTTCAAAGTATGTTGTTACAGCTGATTGGCCAGCATTACTTACTTCCTTACAGCTATTCCCGGCAGTTCATTAGATCCTTTGCCGACAAAGGACATGCCCCCACCACCATTATTTTACAAGTGGTTAAAAAATAATTCCCTCTAGGTTTCAAGTTCGGGCCTTTTTTCATGGGATGCAAATGTTCTAAGAAGAGTGCTATTGATAGTAATATTATAATATAGGGTTATAGAGATGTGGTGATGCAGTGGTTAGAATGCAGTATTGCAGGCTAAGTCACTGCTTACTGCCAGGAGTTCAATCTTGACTGGCTCAGGGTTGACTCAGCTTCCCATCCTTCCAATGTCAGTAAAATGAGGACCCAGATTGTTAAGGGGGGCAATATGCTGACTATGTAAACCACTTAGAAAGTGATATGAAGCAGTATATAAGTGTAAATGCTATTGCTATAAGTAGTAATATTACCAGGAGTACTATTCATCAGATTCTGACAAGTTCTGGAGAACTTGTAGCGGAAATTTTGAATAGTTCAGAGAACCGACAAATACCACCTCTGGCTGGCCCCAGCGTGAGGTGGGAATGGAGATTTTGCAATATCCTTTCCCCAGGAGTGGGGAGGGAATGGAGATTTTTCAGTATCCTTTCCCTGCCACACCCACAAAGCCACGCCCATAAAGCCATACCACGCCCACAAATCCACGCCCACAGAACCGGTAGGAAAAAAAATTGAATTCCACCACTGAATATTACCCAAAGCATTCCTTTAAAAAATACTTCAGAAATGCAATAAGTGCATTTAATAATAAGACTGGGATGTGATTGGCCATTGCTTTAAGGTGGGAGGGCATAGAAGCAATAGAATTATCCAAAAGAAGATACACATCCTTGTGGCATAGACTTAATGCTTTCCAAAATTTTGCCAATGTGACTCAATTCAAACATTTTTTCTTCATCTGGCTTACACTGTCACAAACACAGGAACAGCTTAAAATAGCAATAGATATGCCCAGAAAAGCACTAACATACAGCCCACTAAATATATATGTCAACAATGAAATTCCTATAATTGCCAAATCTATGATTAAACATTATTTGTTGTAGACAACACAAATATGATAATGTTGCAGGCCTTCAGCGACAGGGAAAAATAAAGCATCTCAGCTAATCATCTTCATTGCTATCTGAACACCATTACAATTGGGAAGATTAAAGCTGGTCTCCAGATATTTCTAATAAAAAGTATTTCCTGCATTTGTACTTTCATATTGTGCTAATGTTATGCTTCTTAAATGAAGAGGCAATGATATTATTTCAGAAACAATTGAAATGAGAGGTTTTATTTTTGGAATTACTACAGTGTTAGAGAAAGACTGCCCATAGCTGTTTTATGTTGCAAGCAGGCAAACTGAATAATAGTTTTGCGAAGATAGATTTTGTGCTAGAGGATGATTTCTAATACAGCAATGATTAAACATTATTTATGTGTTAATTGCAATTCTTGCTTTATAATGGAAATAGGTCATGTTTTATCTAGCAATGAAGTCAATGAAGAAATCATTTGATTAATATCTCAAAACAGATATTCTTTGTTTCTTACATTCATGAAGTACAAATTAGGAGATGAAATAAAACCATAGAAATTTGAGGATGAAGTGAATTGGGGTATTTCTGGTAGATGAATGCACTGAATCAAGATTTAAATCTCAACATAGAGAACAGTTTTAATTTCATCATATTACAAGGAAAGTATATTTTCTATTCTGATGTGGGTCCGCTTTGAAGTTCCAATTACAGTCTGTTTCTTCAGATATTTGACTAAATACAAAGGGCAATAATACAGCAAAATTAAAAAGAACCCATTTCCTGCATATCTGATGTTTATAGATATAAAAGTATAACAACATCTGAATATATTTTCAAACTCCTTCATTACTGCTGTATCAATTGCTAACCTACTGTGTATTTGATATTATTGATAGTAGATACCAAAAGCAGAAGCTATCAATCAGTTCAATATCTTAATTGTTAATTAGAAGGCTGATTGCTGTATTTATTGTGATGAATTTTGTCTTTTTGCATATAATATTTGGGATAACTAAAAGGAATTACATGCAAAGTATGAAAAACTTATAAGTCTGCATGTTTCAATGCAACACAGGAAATATAACCATACCTTTTGCTAACTTCCTGCAAGTATTAGCTGGTTTGACTAATCTGTTTTTCAGTCTTAGAAAGCCTAAGAGATGTGGACTTCAACTCCCAGAATTCCTTAGCCAGATATTGCTGACTGAAAAATTCTGGAAGTTGAAGTACCTATCTCTTAAAGTAGCCAAAGTTGAGAAACGCTGGGCTAGCTAATGTAGCCTAATTTAACCTTGAAAAACAAATCTGAATCTCTCAATCCAAAAGGTAGAGGAGGAAAAAGAGGAGGGCATTCATTACTTTCATGCAAATTTATTATTTTTAATTTCTTCAAATTTGAAACACCAGAGAAGAGAAAAGAAGAAATGAAATATGAACTTCCATAATATGATTAGCCCAAATTTATCATTCAAGCTTGGATAACTGCACAACTGCATGCTCAATATAGATTGTATGAGAAAATTATAAAATAAAAATTCCCTCCTGATAAATCCCAAACTATCACATGAAGAAAAAAAAAGATTAATGTCTTCACACATACTGTGTCTTCCTCCATCAACCTTCCAGATCTTTGTTTCATTTCTCTTGGTTTGTAAAAACCTGGAACATTGCATAACGCTATTATTGCTTCGGTGTTCACTGTTTCGAGTTGGATATCATCCTCTTGTCAGTATTTGAGTACCTTCTTTTTAGAGGGATGATTAGGGTATGTCTTGTTCAATAATATGGTATATTCCTCCAGTTTCTTGACAGCAATACCTCTTGAACAGCTGACATTTTTAAAACAAGGCCTGACAGCTAGTATAACAACAATTCCTCTTGCCGATGAATACAAATCTAGCTTCACTCAGAGCACTAATTTGATATTTTGCATTGTTGCTGATTCTCCTATTTCTGATGGCTATGCTGATCACTTTGCCAAATAAGACATTATATTGAACAGGAAGTGAAAACTGAAGAATTGCAATGGAAAGACATTGATGGCAGCCTATATTAGCAAATCAATACAAAGAAGAGATGGCAGTAGTGGGTTTCAAATTTTTTTACTACCGGTTCTGTGGCTTGTTGGGCGTGACATGGCATGGCTTGGTGGGCATGGCAGGGGAAGGACACTGAAATCTCCATTCCCTCCCCACTCCAGGGGAAGGCTACTGCAAAATTCCCATTTCCTCCTGATCAGCTGGGACTCGGGAAGCAGAGAATAGATGGGGGCAGGGCCAGTCAGAGATGGTATTTACCGGTTCTCCGAACTACTCAAAATTTCCGCTACCTGTTCTCCAGAACTGGTCAGAACCTGCTGAAACCCACCTCT
>JANHFM010010121.1:186945-197512 GCA_032468115.1 Grayia smithii
ATTCTATTCTATTCTATTCTATTCTATTCTATTCTATTCTATTCTATTCTATTCTATTCTATTCTATTCTATATTTTTTATGTGCTTTCGAACTGCTAGGTTGGCCGAAGCTATGACAAATAATGGGAGCTCACCCCATTATGCGGCACAACGGATTTGAACCGCTGAACTACCGACCTTTCGATTGACAAGCTCAGTGTCTTAGCCACTGACCCACTGTGTCCCCACGATTCTTGTACTAGAGTGGAAAACCTATGTATAGAGTACAAAATGCTTTGTAACTTCAACTTCTGAATGTGCTCATGGGAAGATACATAGTAGGTCCAAAGCAAGTAATACTTTGCATATAAGTCCTATAGAAATTGAGAGACCCGATTTGATGTAGTGGTTAAGGCAATGGACTAGAAACTGGGAAACCATGAATTCTAGTTCTGCCTGAAGCACAATGCCTGCTGGGTTATTTTGAACTTGTCACTTTTTGTCATCCCTAGGAAGGAGGCAATGGCAAACCACTACTGAAATATTGCCAAGAAAAATGCATGAATTATTCCAAGCAGTCACGAAGTATAAATGAATCAAGGGCACACACACAAATAGAACTTGTTTGTGTATGTGTATGTGTAAAAGGAATAATACTCAACAATGTTAAACTTCTTAAAATTATATGCATACCAGAGCAGCAGGTCTTCACAATTCTTTACCCTATTAATGGGGAGGATTTAAATTTTCCAGGGGAAACTTAAAACAGAGTAAATACACCCCCCCCCCAACTTCTTACTTCACTGCTTTGCAAAGAGTAGCAATTTTATGGCTATTATCCTGACAAGATATGTAATACAAAATTTTAGAGCTGTAAATTATGAACAAACTACAGTCCTTAAACTAGGGAAATAATACATAACTTCAAGCTTTCATCTGTTGCATTTTTAAAAGCGGTGAGTTAAATGAAATGTGTAATGGAATGTGTGGATGACCTTGGGGGATGAGCGAAAGAGAAGCTGCCTAGAAAATAATCAAACAGAAGATGGGGTAGTCCCCAAGGGCTTAATGGTCAGACAAAGAAACTTAAGAAGTGCCCTTAAATTTAGGAATTTATGAGGCCGGTAAAAGTGCTGGGGGGAGGGGGGGAATTTGTGCCTTCAGATTTGCATGATTTTGTTAGTGTAGCCTTACAATAAAATATTAGTTCATCTAGTTGTGTCTCCTATCTAGTTTACTCATGTAAGCTCACAACTGTTCTGGTGTACTGAGCAAAAATTGTTGATGCTAAATAAAAGTGAATTTAAAATTATTCTAGAAAAGCAGATCAGTATGCTGATGATACTCAGTTATACATCTCCACCCCGGACCACCCCAGGGATGCCCTTTCCATGATGTCCCAATACCTGGAGGTGGTGTGGGCCTGGATGGGCAGGAACAGGCTCAGACTCAACCTGTCCAAGACTGAGTGGCTGTGGATGTCGGCACCTCATGTTCTAGAGGTCCCATCACTTTTGATGGGGGGGGGAGGCACTTGCTCCCTCTGAAAGGGCCCACAACTTGGGAGCCCTCCTGGATTCCCGGCTGTCTTTAGAAGACTATTTGACAGCCGTGACCCAGTTTCACCCAGTTCGCTTGGTGCGCCACTTGCACCCTTTCATAGACCGAGATGCCCTTCGCACAGTCACTCACGCCCTGGTTACTTCTCGGTTGGATTACTGCAACTACATGGGGCTGCCCTTGAGGTGCACCCGGAGGCTCCAAGTGGTATAGAATGCAGCCGTGCGGGTGGTTACGGAATGGTGGTTCTGTGTGGGTGGCTGCTCCCATGTAACACCTCTCCTGCGCGAGCTTCACTGGTTGCCGGTGGTCCTCCAGATCCACTTCAAGGTGCTGGTACTCACCTATAAACCCCTTCATGGTCCGGGGTATCTGCAGGACCATCTCCTGCCTTCCTCCCACCGTCCCGTGTGCTCACACAGGGCTGTCCTCCTCAGGGTGCCGTTGACCATACAATGTCAGCTGGCGACACCCAGGGGTAGGGCGTTCTCTGTGGGCGCACCTACCCTCTGGAATGGGTTACCCACCGAGCTCCGGACGGCGCCCAATCTCCGCTCTTTTCGTTGTGACCTAAAGACTTGGCTGTTCCAACAAATGAGCTGATTCTGTTCCTGGGGTTTTATTATTTATTATTTTAAATTTTCAACGGGTTTTATATTGCATTTTAACTATTATTGTGTGCTTTTAGCTGTTGTTCGTCGCCCTGAGTCCTTCGGGAGAAGGGCGGCATATAAATTTGAAAAAAAATAAAAATAAAATAAAAATAAATTCCAACTATTCTACTTGTATATTTTCACTGAAATGATTTAGAACAGAAATGGCTTCATAAATTCATAATCTATCCGGAGTAGATAGTGGAGCAAAGATATAATAATTTAGTTACTACATAGAAAGGAATTTTATTGATTGTTCTTTTCTAATTGATAATTTTGGTATTTAAATGTCATGAAGGTAAGCAATTAGTAGCTTAAACATTATATTTTCCAGGCTTGATAAATGCTTAAAAGATATGGAAGTTCATTTTAGGATTATATACATACAGATATATTTAAAATAGGAAAAAATGGCCTCTTGTAGTTGTCTTCTTCAGTTGTGTGCATATGAGTGTTATATCAGTATTTTTAAACAGCTAATCCATATTGCTTCATCAATTTCAGAAGAATATTGATATAATTATCATCATTAGTAGTAACATTGAGCAAGTGATGCTGCTCAGTTCAACAACCCAATCAGCTTGACCAAATGTGCATAAATAAAAACATAAGTTTTTAAGTTTGTATAAGGGAAAAAACATATTTTTCTTCCTTGTGAAAGGAAAAAAAATGGCAAAGTAACAGCCAGCCTGACCTTTCTTACTAAGAGTTCCAAAGAATGAGAGTAATCATGAGAATGGTCTTCTTTTAGTAAATGTATTTTTGATAGTAGAGTAAACATTGGGCTGTAGAAATCTTTGATGGGGTGTTTCACTTCACTGAAAGCACTCCTTTAAAATATGGCTCTTTTCTTTTGCTTTGCTTCACAGCTCTTTCTCAGCATGCTAAATATTGGTGAATATTAACCGGAAAACTTTTTCTAGTGCTCTACCCTCCTAGCATGCCAAAAAGCACTTAAGGCTTGGCTTTCCCCACAAAACATTGTGGTAGGATGACATGGACAAGGTTTAGTGGTTTAGTGATGAACTACAAGTGAAAATTTAACTTTGATGCCAAGTTTTAATGTTTGTGACTTTAATAGAGTGTACTGCATATTGTTTTAACTGTTAGTTGGCAGCCACCCAGACTTCAATATAAGATAGGTGGCCATGTAAATGTTTTAAATAAATAAAAAAGTAAATAAAATAATGCAAGAGGATGTGATATTTTCCTCTTCAAGCACATCTAGGGAAAAGCTATGGTATAAAAGCTGAGCCTCACTAGGTTGTTCAGTGGCTAAGACACTGAGCTTGTGTACAGGTCTCCTGCCTGAGCAAGGGGTTGGATTAGATGACCTCCAAGGTCCCTTCCAACTCTGTTACTGTTATCAGCCTCCCAGTTTCTTCCAACTTCACTTACCAAGAGAAGGCAACAGAGAAGGAGCTATAGGCAATGTAAAATAATTTCAAAACACTAGAAGAAAGCAGAAGAACATAGTAAAATCAATTAACAAAAACAATGTAGCTATTGTACTACATTGAGAAAGAAAACCATACCATACAGTTCAATACTAATATCAAGGTAGAGCAGAGACCTCCAAACTTGTGGACTTCACAAATTTTAAGACTTGTGGATTTCAACTCCCAGAATTTCCCAGCCAGCATGGCTGGTTGAAGCCCACAAATCTGAAAGTTGCCAAGCTTGTAGACTCCTGATGTAGAGGGTGTAAAACACCCTGTACCAGAGCCTGTTGTTTTTAAGATTTGCAGAACAGTGGAAGGGTCAAGCCCGGATAGACCTAGAAGGGAAAGACTCTTCCAAAGTCAGGAACAGCTACAGAGATGCTGCATAGCTGCAATATCAGCAGATAACATTGTTTCATTGAAAGGACCTTGAGCCTGCCAACATGACTAGGTCTATTTATATTTTCTTATGATGCTTTGAAAGGGAAAAAAACATGTAGTACTTTTGCTGCTTCTATCTTTGATGGTTCTTGTTAGCTTCTAATAAGCATTTTGTTCTGTTCCAGCTTTCCTAATTTACATAAAGCCTTCTTAACTATGTTCTGTCATTCATTATCAAGCAACTCTCTCTGTTTATTGTTTTACGCTACTGAATAGATCTCTGAGATAAAACAAGCTCCTTCTTAGAGACACAAGTAATAAAGAAGATGGGTTGAGGGGAAAAAAGGTGTATTGCAGGTAGGTAGTACTCAGGTGAATGCCTTTCAAAAGCAGAATACATGAAACGCAGTAGAGAATTAACTTGTTCTGAATACTAAATCAAATATCTATCAGCTTGATAATGATGGTCGAGAACCACAAATAACTTTTTTTAAATATGAACTTTTTATTTTCATGTTTATACTGTTTTCAAAGGGCAGCACGGTGACTCAGTGGTTAAGACACTGGACTTGTTGGCTAGAAAGCTGGCAGTCGAGATTCAAGACTTGAGTGGCATGTGACGGGATGAGCTCTCATCCTTGCCCCTGTTCTTGCCAATTTAGCAGATTGAAAGCATGCAAATGTGAGTAGATAAATAAGTACCACCTTGGTGGGAAAGTAACAACACCTTTTAAACTTTTTAAAAGGTTAAAAGAAAAGGCTCTGGCAATCACAGCTCAGCTGCCTGATTGTCAGAGCCCTTTTTTTACCTTTTAAAAACATTTTTACAACCTATTTGGCAGAATAGGCTGTAAAACAAATGCTTTTAAAAGTAAAAAAAAAGGCTCTGACAATCACAGCTGAGCCCCTTGATCTTCATAGCCTTTCTTTTTACTTTTAAAAGCATTTTTACAGCCTATTTGGCAGAATAGGCTTTTAAAAAATGCTTTTAAAAGGTTAAAAAAAAAGGCTCGACAATCAGGAAGCTCAGCTGTGATTGTCAGAGCCTTTTTTTACTTTTAAAAGCATTTTTACAACCTATTTGAGCGAATAGTTGTTAAAAATGCTTTTAAAAAGTAAAAAAAAAAAAGTTGGCCATGGCCACCCAATCACATTATTCCCCCCCCACCAAGCCACGCCCACAGAACTGGTAGTAACAAATTTTACATTTCACCATTGGTTTGCATCAAGTATTAACAGGAGGTACAAAACAAAGTGAGTGCAAGGTTAGACTCATGGAGAAGATGATGTTGATAAACAGAAAAGAATAATTCTGAATAAACTTAGACCAATTTTCTAAACTAGTTAAGAATTTGCAGGATACCAAAAATATTCTCTTCACTCTAACTACATTTAAGTAAGAAGTGAAACAAGAATAATAACAAACAATTATTAATAAAACTAGTCAGAATGTTGAACTACTCTATACACATTCTATAATTTTTTTGGGGGGTACTTTCTTACTCCCCACTCCCCCTTATTTCAGCTGCATAGGAAACAGTCCTTCCTGTGTTTCTGGTGACCATCTAGGTAAAATCTCCTTGTTGAATATTTTAAGAGGGATTGACTCTTCTCAGACTCAGTCCCAGAACTGTTCTCTATGTTATCTGATGCTAGAAGAAGGCATATACATTCCTAAACCAATCAGAATTCTTCAACCCATATTTAACACACAATTATGAGTATTCCAATTCACTGAACGGGAAAATTTGCTGCAGGTGTTACTATTGGGGTTAGTTTCCTCTATGTTCTCACCATTGTATGTGTAAAATGTTTCTAAAAAAACTTTGGGTAATTTACAAATTTCCCAACTGATCATGATGCAAGCTAGTTCTTCAGCAAGTAATTTGTGTAATTTCCCAGGGTTGAGGTTCCAAATTGACTCCCTGGGGGTGGGTGAGTGGGGAATCTATTCCTCTTCTTCCACCTCATCTTGTCTTCTAAGGTGTCAATTGCTATTTCATTCTTTCATTTTTCTATCTTGCACACAAGGGGTACACAGCAGGACAAGTTCTTCTTCTCCATTCTTGCATGCAAATGTCATCCAAACTCAAACACACTTTGTATCAAATGGATTTTCTTGTAACCAGTTGCTCCTATTTTTGAAATGTCAACATCATTGTGGTCTATCATCTAGCATTCTGTTTTGCTTATTGAAACATTTGATCAGCAGTTAGAACAGTGCCATCCAAAAGGTGGCAGTCAGTTGCATGAAATACCGGTACTAACCAAACTGTTGAAAATAGTTTGAAAAAAAAAATACTTTGCATATGTAACTCTCATGGAGTTACTGTATAGGTATCCTCTAGCCTTAAGTTGCAGGGCATGTAACAAGTTCCAGTGACCATGCAAAATTTTGTTTTGGTTTTCATCCAGATATCCCATAGTCACTATTTTCCTAAGTCTACTATGCCTCCTATGATCTCTGTGTTATCAAACTTGCACAGCTCAATTGTGCTGTTTTCTTTCTTAGTTTTTTTTCAAAACCCAAGGTAATCAAATGACATGTGACAGCACTCCATAACCCTCTGTTTTCCTATGGCTGCTTTAGCTATGCTGGAACAGTTTAAATATTGTTAGATCGGGTGATTGAAGATGCAATGACTTAACAACAACAGCTCTTTATTACAAGTGAATAGCAACCACCAGAGCCTCATTGGCAAGGCTGACTTATATAGCGAGTTTTAGCCTATCAGCGGCTAGTATTTTTCCTGCCTAAACAGCGGACCTTGGTGGAACCTTTACCATCATGATTGACAGTCCCAATATCTAACAAATATAGTTTACAGTCTATCACAAACAGGGCTTAGATTTGCTTAGCCTTAGGACAAATAATATCCAAATATTTATGTATAAAGTTTCAGTACAAAAATATGTAGCATTTCTTCTTCAGTGCTGCTTTAGTTAAAGCAGGAGGCAAAGCTGCAGCAATTGGAAGAAGCATACTGATGCTCCAAGTGTGCACTATTTTGTCTATATTCTTCCTTCCTTCCTTCCTTCCTTCCTTCCTTCCTTCCTTCCTTCCTTCCTTCCTTCCTTCCTTCCTTCCTGTCCTCTATATTTTATATAGAGTCAAAGTACTCTAAATAAAATACACTGAAGACTAAAATATGTCTCCTTTTATCCTTGTTATCCTTAATTTAGTTGTGGTCCATAAGACGTGGGGTAGCTGCATTAAGGTTTAAGATTCAGGTTTAATATATACAATGAAACCACAAGCCTGCAAGAAGATGTTGTGAGTATTAAATGGAAAGTAATTTACATAGAAAGGATGTGACTTGCTTTAAATCTCTAATAACAGTTGTGTGTTTCTTCAGAGTTGGATGCTATGAAGGATCAAGCCTAGTTAATACATTACTTGGATAAGAAATCACAAGACAATTTCAAGACCATTGGCTAGACTAAGGAGTTGAAAAATAATGGTGTCAAGAAAAACATATAAACGTGTCCACGAAGTTACCAGGAATGTTGCTAATTTCATGAATGTCTCACTAAGAGAAAAACGCTCATTTTGCAAAACAGTTTGCACATCATGAAGCAGAGAATTCTGTTTTTCAGAAATAATCCATTAGAATAGCTTACAATGTTCTTTTCATTACAATTTTTTAAATTCTGTTATGGTATTACGTAAAGCTCAAATGGTAAAAAGCAAAATGAAGATGCAGAAGAAAATCCCAATATAGATGAGGTCCTTGATCTTCTTGCTTTATTATCATAAACAACTATAAATGTGTTATTTCTTTTTTTTAAATCATGTTCTTGATGAAGCATTTTTTCCTGCAATTGCGAGCACTTTAGAGGTTTTGTCACATCTTGCATTTGATTAAATGATTTTGCAAAATCTCATTTTTATTCCATTGCCATTTTAATTGTTAACATTTGGGGACAAGTTGACAAGGTCTGTTGTGTTCTCATACTCTGCGATGCCAAACTAAAAATATAATCATTCTCTGCTCAATATTTTATTTTCTCTCTCTCTGTTCAGTGTCACCACACAAACATTTTAAACAATGGCAGTGATATGCCACCAGGTTGTGGTTTTATTTCCAACTGCAGTACATACAGGCCTTACACTCCAGTGTGATTTGTTTTTGACAAGTAGAGCATTTGTTATCAAACAAAGCAACAGCAGTGATCTCTTTTTGCATTATTCTGAGAATGATGGTCATTAAAAGACTGTCATTTGCCTAAAATTATGAAACATACGATTCTGCTTCCACAACAGCTGAGGAGGAAGTAGATGTGGTTAAAATGAAAGGTCCATGGGGCACAGATGAAGGAAAGTGAAAGGTAAAACATTAAGTATACTACCACAAGTTTCCTCAAAGGTGCTTTTTCAAAAGGCAACTGGATTGGGTTTTTTCCCTTGTGGAAGAAGGAGAGGGAGAAGGAGAAGGAGAAGGAGAAGGAGAAGGAGAAGGAGAAGGAGAAGAAGTTGTTCTGCTTCTCATCCAAGAAACTTCATCAGTTCTGGCTGGATGGTGGGGGCATTAGAAGGATCATATTTTTTGCAGTCATCTGGTCATTAGCACTTTCCATGAGAGCTCTTTAGGCCTCCAGGGACTTTATCTGTGCCCACAAGTTGTTTTGATACTGTGGGAAATTAAAATGCAATCCCATTCCCTGCATGTGAATTAAACACATATTTTACATTTTTGTCAACACCTCAGTGATACAAGTGCATAGAAATTCATTCCATGTCACATTCATATTTTAGACAGTTCCATTAAATTTGCTGCAGCCTTTAAAATTTGTTCCCCTTCATCCCGGCATATGCATACATGTAATACATAACTTCCCTTCATATAAATCCATTGGAGACAGATCTCTCCCAAATGTATCTACATTTATATACAACTTGCCTTATTTAATATATCTTGAATGTGGGTTATTTTCTAGCATTTTCTTCCTATGCAACCTTCCCATGTATAAATAACTTTCTGTGCCATTTCCAAAATGAGAAATATTTTGAAACAGATGCTAGCAATCTTTTGCAATATGGTGCTAAATGCCTTTAAATGTTAATAAAATCGAGGGACTTTTATTGTTTAGGTTCTGCCAAAGAGTTAATTATATAAAAAAGAACAGCCAGTTTAAATTGCCAGGGTCATATGCAACACTTCAAAAACCACACGGGCAGTCCTGTCAAAGGTTGTGACCAGATTGTAGTTTTTAATGTGATGGAAATGACAAAATAAAACGTGTATCTACAATATACTACTAGAGGAAATTTGATTTAGTTTTTCTCCTTTAACCAAACTGAACAGAATAGACTCGGCATTTAATAAATAAAACTATTGCAATAAAACAATGATATGCATAAAATTAAAAAGGCAATAAAATTTATTTTATATGGTGTGAAAACCTCCACATCAGAACATTAGAAAGTCATACTACATGGCATCCATATCAAGTATATTTACATTTATCCACTATACCATCTCCTCTAATCCTCCCCACTGCCGCCTCCACCAGTCCGCTGAGCCAGAATAGATTTTGGACTGATAGTATAAAGGTTTCCTGCTTGTACAGGGTTTTTTAAAAAAAAGATTAACAGAGTTGGAAGGGACCTTGTAGGTCATCTAGTCCAATTCCCCACCCAAGCAGGAGACTCTACACTATTTCTGACAGATGGCCATCCAGTCTCTTCTTGAAAGCTTCCAGTGATGAAGCTCCCACAACTTCTGAAGGCAACTTCTGTTCCATTGGTTGATTGCTCTCACTTGCCAGAAAATTTCTCCTTATTTCCCGGATGTCTAAAGTCCCTTCTAAGTCTGTTATTCTTTTAAAAGAATCAGCAGAGGGAAAAGGGGAAGCAAATGATGGCACATGACACCATCATGCAAATGATATGTCTTATGTACTTGCATCAAATGTCATAACAGGCATCATTTAAAGCCACTGTGGCTTGCTATAGATGCCTCTAGATGAAAACCAATCAATCAGTCCACATTTCAGGGATATGTTTATTGGATGCTGTCCTATCTACAAATATGAAAGATTATATTTCAGGACTATGTGCTTAGAAAGTGCATGCTATGGAAACATTGTTAAACTAGGCAGGAGAACGTAGATAAGAGGCCTGTCAGTTCAGATGACACAGTTCTGGTGACATTTGTAACAACAACCTATTGGAGGATTGCAGGATAAAAACTGAAGGCACGAATATAGAGTGCATTGAAGCAAGCAAAAGGAAATTAGAAATTAAGCAACACAGTAGTGATAAAATACAATTCAAAACTGACCAATTTCACCACTTTAAATGCATAATAAACAAATCATTGCAACATATTTTTCAGGATAGGTAGCATGAAATAATATTGTTTCCAAATGGGCAGTAGTGATCACCTGAGAGCCAAGGTGGTGCAGTGGTTAGAATGCAGTACTGCAAGCTACTTCATCTGACTGCTAGCTGCAGTTCAGCAGATCGAAACTCACCAGCTCAAGGTTGACTCAGCCTTCCATCCTTCTGAAGTGGGTAAAATGAGGACCCAGATTGTTGGGGGCAATATG
>JANHFM010010121.1:224588-234631 GCA_032468115.1 Grayia smithii
TAAAATGAGGACCCAGATTGTTGGGGGAAATATGCTAACTCTGTAAACCGCTTAGAGAGGGCTGTAAAAGCACTATGGTATATAAGTCTAAGTGCTATTGCTAATGCTACTAGCACTGATAATGTTGTTACCTAGTTTGGTAATGAAATGTTTGCAAGAAAACAACCAAGCTCAGAGAGCACCAAGGACCCAATTGCATTAGTATTAAATATATATGCTGACTCCCAATGACTCTGGGTGGTTAATCACATAATGTTAGTCTGTCAATAGTATTTATTGAACTCTTTTTTTTAGAGTTGTTCAGTGTACATGTTAAAATCTCCAGATAAATACCACTTCAAATTATTCGAAATGTTGACTGTCTTCATAAAGCAGGTTATCAGCATACGCTAGCATAACTCAAGCCTGGACTGAATTGTTCCATACCCTTCTCAGGAAGGAGAGTTGAAATAGATATAAATTTGGCTTGAGCCTCTACGATAGAGTAGTATGCGAGAATGAGTTGCAATTGTACATCAATCAATATTGGGAGCAATTAAAATAAATTAAATACAACTTCCATGAAAGGTTGCTTTTTTCTGTAGTTCTCTTGCAAACAATATGGAAATGCTTTCCACTATCTTCTTGGATGCTTTTTGTAATATCCTAGTCTAGGTTATAGAGTCAATATACCCTGAAAGTTTCACTTTAAGTACTATACTCACCAAGTCCCAAAGAGGATGAAGAAGCTTCTTGGATGAGAAGTGAAACA
The DNA here is from genome assembly GCA_032468115.1 of Grayia smithii. Classification (NCBI taxonomy): domain Eukaryota; kingdom Metazoa; phylum Chordata; class Lepidosauria; order Squamata; family Grayiidae; genus Grayia; species Grayia smithii. The sequence goes on from JANHFM010010121.1 coordinate 225,340, forward strand.
TCTTCAAAGAAAAACAAAGAAAAACAGCTGCCTTTTGAAAAGGCTCCTTTGGGACAACATGACCTAGATGACTGAGAATCTCCACAGACATGTACTGTGGAGAATCTCCACAGACATGTACTGACCAAACTTGCAGGTGCTTCAATGAACGAATTTGACCTGTATTGGATGGCATTAACTGAACTATTCTTTACTCAGCTCATCTGATTTGTTTTCTAATCTGCCTTTACCAGCCGATCATGCAGCCAGCAGCTTCCATGTTCATCATATGCAAATATCTTGAAAGGCATTATTTCTGTCATAATTTCCATTTCCCCACCTCATGAATTTATGGAGTACTAACTTATTCACTGTGTCTCATAATATGTTCTAGCACACAAACTCTCAATTTGGAGATATGATTGAAATGATTTGCAGTTTTCAAGTCGGTGAATAGGCAGATACTTGAATGGGGTCCCTCTCATCAAGCACATTCTATTAAATACAAATGCTCTTGAGAATCATCCTTTTTAGCAAAGCTGCATGCTCTCTTTTGCTAATTTAGATGTTCACATGGTAAGAACAAGTGTTTCTGCCTCTCCACAGCTATTTTTTTTCTGTAGAGGGAAGGCTCGCATTTTGACAATGAGAGATAAATTCATCTGTTTCTGTTTTATCACATAGTTCACTTAATCAACCATCTTTTCACAAAGGGAAGCATAAATGGATTTTTTTTTTGTTCCTCGGTCAAAATTGAGTATGGACTAATTCATAAAAACAGTGTTTTGTTTGAACCTGCACTCACATTTATTTTCTTTTATAAAAGATATCAATAATATGAATTTGTGTAGAAGAAATATAAGAGTATATCATAAATCACCTCATCTGAATAATAGGATCAAGAAAATCCAGGTATGGTTTTATATATCTCACCTACATAGAGCTCAATCATATTATTTTTTCTGCATAGGTCCACATTTCCAAAAGTTAATCTGGAAGTGGACTGTCTGGTAGACATAAATAATTAAGAAAACTAAGGAGGTATTAGATTGAATCTTACCCACCAGGTTAAATCAGATAAACATTTCACTAAATACTGTTTAGCAAGAAGAATTCAGTCATGTTATAATTGTTCACCTCATGGATATAATACAGTATGTTCTTAAAAAGCAGGACTTGAAGGATTTCTTCAAATACCTAAGCAAAATGGCATATGGAAAAAGAACAAAGACTTTGTACATTTGATTTAAGTTACAGAAGGGAATGGAACATGATGAGAAATTCAGTGTTATGGTATTTCATTAGCAATATTTTCTTCTTTTTTATATCACCACTCTCTTTCCACTAACTTTAACATCTGACTAAATATTCAGAGTTTTCCAATCTTCTTCCTAAAAGTATATTTAAAAAAAAAAAGAGGCTCATAAATTGGAGCCGAATAACTTCTTGATTTTGACATAAACAAATGCACAAATCTAGGCAGAGCAACTAAAAAAAAAATAGGACAGTCCATGTAATTAGATTTGTTTAAAGATAGCATTGATCATGAAGCAGCTGCCTCGTTCTTCAGGAGACTTGGCATCTTTTACAAACTTTGCCAGTATTTCAGAAAGTAATTTCTTACTCTTTCAAAGCTCTGACTTATACAGTTGGTTACCCAAGATTCACGTCCAAATAATATTGAGGAAGCTGAAATGAATTTGTAAAAGAAAAGAACATAGCTGAATCAGAGAAAAATTGTCAAGTAAAAAGATATCTACTAAAAGAGAAAAATAATAAAATCACTTCTTCAACATTTAATTTCAAAAAAGATGAGGTGAGTCTGCTATAAAACATGCAAACTATATGTACACACCACATTTTGTTAGATAAATATGCACTGGATTTGTATTTTGCTGTTGTTTTAGCAAACAGTGACTTCCTTTGTTCTAGTTTTAATAAATGGATTTGTTTCAAAGAGAATCAGAATCATCAAAATTGGGAATATATCCTGTTTTCCTAGACTAATTTCTACTTGGTGAAAGGGATAATTTCATGATGAAGAGAGAAAATTCCAAATTATCCCTTGATTAGCTTTATTCTTTATTTGAATTAAATAAAATTGGGGCTTCAGAAATTCATAAATCTATACTAACAGCATTATTTTTGTCTTCAGCCTCTTGCGTATAAAGGTCTTCATGAAGAAATCTAGGAAGATTTACTGTGGATATTCCCAATATTATTTCTAAGTGAATGGCTGCAGTTTTTTTAAGGTACTAGTATATTTTTTCTAAAATAAAGCATTTCACTGTGGGAGAAAATGACTGGACAGTTTAAAAGTGTGTGCTACTTTGAAGGAATGCCAACAAATCAATTTCTGGCAGCAGTTTCTAGTCCCTTGATCATCCAATGACACAGATATAAAGATATACAGTGGGTAGTTATATTCATATTATATTTCTTACAGATCACATCCAATATTCCCAAACTTGTTTTGCATAATCTATGGAAGTTCATAGTCCACAAAGGCTACCTATTATTCTTTTGTTTGCTGTGATGGTTATGCCATCAATCTTAACTTGCTATCAATAATACCAGTTTGGTATAGTCGACAAGTCACCATATCTGAGAAACTAGGATATGATGAGTTCCAGTCCCATCTTAGGTATGAAAGCCAACTGGGTGACTTTGGAACAGTCACTCTCTCCAGGGGTGAAATCTACTTATCTTACAAACCGGTTCGGAAGTGCATGCGCCACACGCATGCGTCACAGGCAGACCCTCTGCACATGCGCAAACCCTTTTGTGCATGCACAGAAGGTAAAAAACATGTCACTTCCTGGTTCAAACCAGTAACTAACGATGACTGGGCGGGTGAGTGGAGTAATGGTAACCCACCATTACTACGGGTTCTCCGAACCACTGGCTGTCATCACTATCAGTTCAGCCAAACTGGTCTGAACTGGGAGCATTTCACTCCTGACTCTTTCTCATCCCAACCCAATCCAACTACCTTACAGGATTGTTGTTCTGGGGAAAATAGGAGAAGGAAAATGTATTAGGTATGTTTGCTGCCTTGAGTTACTTATTAAATAAAAAAAGGAAGGATAAAAATTTAATAATAAATAAATCATGCTTAAGATAATTTTTTTTCTCCTTCTTACAAAAGGAGATAAGTAAAGGATGCCTTACTTAACATATTTGAAGATAAAGTTTCGGAGCTCCAGAAACAACAGAGCAAGAAAAAATAAATATATTTGTATATATGCACACTCATAGGCATATGTATAATATATATTTTTGGCATGCAATGCAACAAGAATAAGAACCAGAACAGAATAGAATAGAATAGTTCATTGGTCAAGAGGATTGGACACACAAGGAATTTGTCTCCACAACAAAATAATATAACCATTCTCCAATAGGAGGAACAGAAAAGATGAGAAGGATAATAGTAATACAGCTATAGCACATGAGTAAATATCCTTAGACATAAAACAGTACTGTGGTAAGTAGGTTTTCAGCAGAGTGATGGCATGGGGGTAAACTGACTTTGTGTCTAGTTGTTTTGGCATGCAATGCCCTATAGCGGCATCCTGAGGGGAGAAGTTGAAACAGTTCATGTCCAGGATGTGAGGGGTCTGTAGATATTTTCTCAGCCCTCTTTCTGACGTGTGCAATATATAGAAAGAGGGCTGAGAAAATACCTATATTATTACAATATATACGTAACTGAAATAAATATACTGTACTGTTAGTATAGCAGTGTAGGCTGCTGTTTAACCATTTCCACTTTCTACTTGCAAACCATTTTCTTGTGCCAAAATTTGCATTATATCTCTTTAAAGAATTCAGGAAGAAATCTGTACTATTTATTTATTTATTTATTTATTTATTTATTTATTTATCTATTTATTTATTTATTTAAATTTATATGTCGCCCCTCTCCCGAAAGGTGGCTCACACAGGTTAAACAAAAAACAAAAAGACAAAAAGAAAACATAGAGAATATACAAATTAGAAACTGAAAATAATTTAAACAAAGAGGATAAAGTTAAGAAGAATAAAGAAAAAAATTAAAATAAAATAAAATAAAAAATCCCAGTCCCATCAGTCAAGCAGTTCGAAGAGCCATGTTTTTAGGTCCCGGCGGAAGGAGCGGAGATCAGGGGCAGTCCGAAGGTCGGTGGGAAGCCCAATTCCAGAAGGTCGGTGCACCCACAGAGAACACCCTCACCCCGGATGCCACCAGCCGACATTGTCTGGCCGAAGGCACTCTGAGGAGGGCAGCCCTATGTGAGCGCACGGGGCACTGGGATGAGGGCAGAAGTGGTCCTGCAACTATACTATCATCTTGTTGACCAATGTGTCTTTTTATGATTTTATTCTGTGTGAAATTGTGAAACTGTAGGTAGACTTCCTGAAAGTACCTTGATTAAGTTAGCCTTTCAGTTTCAATCTGTCCTTGCCATTTTCTCTATTTGGAAAAATGAAGAAATGATAAAGTAAGAGTGGTAAAAGTCTGTTTCCACAAGTCTCCCTGTAGCAACATACTCAGATAAACTTGAAATATAACCAGTTATTAGCAAAGCATTTTAACAACATTCCAGATTCTCTCTCTCTCTCTCTCTCTCTCTCTCTCTTTCTTTCTCCATGCATGATGTGTATCTACATACATAAATACATATAGTATGTACAAAAGCTAACAATACCATGCTGAAGAGATTGAGTTATGAAAAGTATAAATAAAGCAGTCTAATAGAATTTGCCTTGTGTTCTTGTATAGTAAAAAGGAATGGCAAATTGTTACTAGTTGCTAAGTAACCCACAGGAACTCATTTCTCTTCAAAGAAAGGCAATTAGGCCATTTAACCTATTTTACTAACAGAAAAAAAAATGCAGTTCAAATTTCTTGCATTCTTTTTGTCTTTTTTTCCTCTCTGTTGTTCATCATCTGAGTTTCCAAAATGGATTTCAGAACTTTCAAAATTAATTCCCCACCACCTGAGTTCTATGTTTTCACCTAATGCCTATTATTTCACTATATCTCAATTTCTTTTAATATATACTTCTTTTCTGCAACTTTCCAATATTGTTTTCCTCTAAAATTTTCCCTATTAGACATATTACACCCTTTGAAACAGCCTACCCTCCAGAGCAGTGTTTCTCAACCTTGGCCGCTGGAAGATGTGTGGACTTCAATTTCCAGAATTCCAAAGCCAGCAGAACTGGCTGGGGAATTCTGGGAGTAAGATCTGCCCTCATCCTCATTCTGGGAGTAAGATCTGCCCTCATCCTTCTATCATTCGGAAGGGACCTGGGGACCTGGTTTTTCTGGTTTACCTAGAGACACAATGGTGGAGTTCCACCCTAGAGATGGCACCTGGATTGATGACTGACTCCACCTCCCTCCTCCCTCTCTGCTCTCTTCCTGTCCATCTTTTGTTATCATATTGATGCATTCTCACTATTTTCTTTTTGAAGAATTTTATTGTTCTCTTATTTTACTTCTGTTTACACTTCTTTTCATTTCTTCAGTTTTACTGTTGTTGTAAGCTGCCTAGAGTAGCCCCAAGGTTACTCAAAATAAATTTAACAAACAAATAAATAATAAATAAATATTTTAGCATAACGGTTCTTGGGTACAATTTGAAGAACTATGTATTATTAATATTAACTGTGATCCCATCTGCATTTTATCTGGATTGGCTAATGTTGGTTGATCTGCTTTTACCTAGGGAGAAAACCAAGGTGCGTTCCTTCCCCGATGTATATACACCAAACATATTCCATTCTGGCATGTTTTCATGTGTATTTATCTTGGAACTCTTCTGAAGAAAATGTAACAAAAATATAATAGCAAGGTTTTCAAATCCAGCTTCAGAAAACAATATATATCAAGTTGACTGTCCGATGTTTGGATTTAAGGTTTAAAATCTTTGTGCTCCGCATGAGTGGCAAATGCATTTTCTATGATTAGGGGCAAAAAAAAAACCCTTAAACAACATGATACAATTGCTGATTGTCAGATTGATTCTTGTCAGGGCCCTGAAGCATCACACTGATCCTCAGACTATTTTTCCTGGTGCCATAAAAAAGGTGGATTTGTTATTTTCTAGGGAGAAGGATTGCGGCTGAACTATGTTTGTTGTGATCTTTTTCAGCCTCCCAGGAAATCAGCTGGACAAACAACCCGTTTGTTTAATTTGTCAACTGCTTCCTAAGCTGGAGAGGCAATTTGAGGCTAACAAAGTCATTATAATAATAAATAGAGCTACTCAGAAACAATAGGGGGAAAACTACCACCCATCTGTGTTGTTGCAAGACAGAATAAACAAAACCTTTTGGGAAGCCATGAAATCAACAGATCAACCCAGGACATAAATGTTCTGTGTTCCCTTTGGCAAAATGTACAATGGTTGAACCACCAACTGGTAGAAAGAAATAAAAAAATGACCTCTTAGGATATTTCTGAAGGTATGCAGATTTGCCAAATCAATAGCATACACACACACACACATATATATATATAATTTGTGAAATAGTGGTGGGTTTCAATTTTTTTTACTACGGTTCTGTGGGTGTGGCTTAGTAGGCATGGCATGGCTTGGTGGGCGTGGCTTGGTGGGCGTGGCAGGGGAAGGATACTGTAAAATCATCATTCCCTCTCCAATGCAGGACAAAGTTACTGCAAAATCCCCATTTCCTCCCGATCAGCTGGGACTTGAGAGGCAGAGAATAGATGGGGGTGGGAGCTGGTCAGAATTTTTACTACCAATTCACCGAACTATTCAAGATTTCCACTACCAGTTTTTCAGAACTGGTCAGAACTTGCTGAAACCCACCTCTGGTATGAATGGCTGAGGAAAAACAAATGTTTGGAGATAGGACTGGTTGTAGTTCCTGAGTTAAGAGGGTAGTCCAAGTGGTAAATTTGAGCGGAACCTAAAACAAACACCCCCTTCTTCATTTGCCAGAGGTGCCCATCGGTTATGACAAAACAGTCAAGTTGATGGTTGCAGCCACCTCATCGATGCCTCATTGACCGTACATGACTCAGGTAAGAAGAGGACAATTATCCTGTCACAATCACCTCAGTAACTTTTTTTAACCTGCAGATGTGCTGCTTCACCCTGAAGCCCATTTTCCACTGCAACCCGTCGCAAATTTAACAGGGAATCCTTCAGTTCTTCAGAGTACAGCTTGGAAGCACATGTGAGTCAGGAGGAGAGGACAATAATTTTCACCTTAAGCATTCCATTCATTTTTTTCCTCTCATTGAAATGAGATACAGCAATCTCATTTAGATGCTGGATTGGAGCACCTAAGCTGCTTCAGTCCAGTAGACAAATGGAGCTTCTGCTCATGCCATTTTTAGTTGAAATGATTACAGCAGCTCAGTTCAGTGCCAGCGCTTGGTTGCTGCAAAGCAACATGTCTTATCAAGGTGAAGCATCATATCAAGGAAGAAAGTGTATCACTGAGGCTGATGACTGGGAAGTTGCACACTCCTGTTAATCAAATAGAACCCAAAGAATGCATACCGATTATTATCTTGTGCACATCTGCACATTTTACACCAGGACTTTGACCTCTAACAATCTAATATCATGCACTATTCAACCTTAAACAGTTCTTTTGGAACTGTATTCTAACCATCTCTCTTTCTTGCCCTTCCAACACACTACTTACTCACCTCCTTCCAGAGGTGGGTTTCAGCAGGTTCTGACCAGTTCTGGAGAACCGGTAGTGGAAATTTTGAGTAGTTCAGAGAACTGAATTGAGACTGGCCCCGCCCCCATCTATTCTCTGCCTCCCGAGTCCCAGATAATCGGGAGGAAATGGGGATTTTGCAGTAACCTTCCCCTGGAGTGGGAGGGAATGGAGATTTTACAGTATCCTCCCCCTGCCACGTCCACCAAACCATGCCACGCCCACCAAGTCATGTCCACAGAACCGGTAGTAAAAATTTTTGAATCCCACTGCTGGAGAAGTTGAAAGAGTTTATTTCCTTGGTGGAAGGCAGGCTAGTTTTTAGATTTCAAACTTGTAACAAATCTGCATTGATAGGCATTTCTCACAGCTAAATAATGTGACTGGCACTCAAATGACTTAAATGGAAAATAAAGGGTGCTTCTCCCGACATGCTGTTTTATTTGTATTTCTAACAATGTCTCTCCAGGGTGAGCAGTAATTAACTTACCCTTTCCAATGTAATTTCTTCAAATTCATATTCAATCTCTGTGCCGTTGACCTAAAAACGATATAAAGAAAATCTATTAGTGTCTGTGGGAAACATGTTTTCTGGAGGGTTAATGTTCTTTCACGTGTGACGAAGCGTTGCGTTTTACACACACACACACACACACACACACACACACACATACACACACACAAGGTTAGTGCCACTTTCTCATTCAAATCAATGAAACGCTATCCAGGGAACAGATTTTGCCGTTACGTGACAGGAAAACTCTCTCCATTAGAACTGATCTGTCCAAAAACGGTACAAGCAGTCCTCGTTTAGTGACCATGTAAAGCAGTAGTGGGTCGCTCCCGGTTTGGCCCGGTTCACGCAATCCGGTAGCGATGACGGTGTGACATCACCGAACCGGTTCTCCGTGGCCGGGAGCTGGGCCCACTTGCGTGCCCGTACTTACGTTTCTGTGCTCTGCGCATGCGCAGAGTGCTTGTTTTGAGTTTTTTTTCCAAGGAGAGTAGTTAGTGCGCATGCGCGGAGTGCGCATTCGGCGATCACGAGTGCGCCAATCACGCGCAAAGCGCGTGCATGAAGAGAACCAGTAGCAAAGGTAAGTAGAACCCACCCCTGATGTAAAGTTAGAACGGCATTGTAAAATGTGACTTATGACCGTTTTTCAACACTTAACAGCATTTCATGATCAAAATTCAGATGCTTGGCCACCGACTCATATTTACGACGGTTGCAGAGTCCCGGGGTGTGGGGGTGTGTCATCTGATGCCCTTTTGCGACTTTCCGACCAGCAAAATCGATGGAAAAGCCTGACTCACTTTAACAACCGTGTTACTGACTTAACAACTGCAATGACTCACTTAACAACCCGTGGCAAGGAAGTTCATAAAAACAGGAGAAAATTTCCTTCACAACTGTTTCACTCAGCAACAGAAATTCTGGGCTCAGTTGTGGGCATGTGTTGAGGACTACTTGTATTTTAAATCCTAATAATTTCTTAGGGCAGTGATGGCGCGGCTTTTTGTCATCGTGTGCCAGGAGCGGGGTGGTGGTGGTCGCGTATGTGCCCTGCCCCCACGCATGCATGCGCAACCTCCCCCGCTCTCCCTCCCTGCTGCTCCT
>JANHFM010010124.1:8905-23406 GCA_032468115.1 Grayia smithii
TTCCTCTGTAGAACTGTATCAGCAGCTCCTTGGGCAGTTTGAGTTTTCTGAGTTGGCGCAGAAAGAACATTCTTTGTCGTGCTTTTTTGATGACTTTTTGATGTTAGATGTCCATTTAGAACACATTATTTGAAGATTGTTTTTGCCCTGCTTTGTTGCCTCTCTCTGTTATGGATAATCCTCATTTAGTGACTGCCTCATTAAGTGACTATTTCAAGTTATTATCAGTAATGAAAAAGGAACTTTATGACCAATCTTCACAGGTCTGTAAAGCAAAGGAAAGCTGAAGTAAGATCATAAGCTGTGGTTTGATTTAGCAATCATTTCACTTAACAACCAAATTGTGTGGTCCAATTTTGGTCGCTAAACAAGGATTTCATGTATATTTTTGTCAAGATCATCTCTATTAGCCATCAAGAGTCTGACTGGAAATCAGCTTTTATGTTAGATTCAAGATAAGTTCTACTTCTGAACAATTGCAGGATGTGGAGTCTAAAAACCATGCTTCTTATTTCCTCCAAAGTGATGTAAAAGCCCACAATAAATATCAATTAAGATGAATAAAATACTTGTAAGGAAGATATATTAGTCAATTGCAATCTTCTGTTCACCAGTTCCTTTGATCACAGGACTGCATTTTGATCCCCAGCCTTTTCTGTGATTTACCTAAAGTTGCTTTAGATTGCAACTATTGAAAAATAGTACAATTTCCCACTATTTTGAGACAGTAATACATATACAGTAATTATAGTGTCAGCCTATACTAGGTTTATTAGAGTTTTAAAACTGAAGAAAACACCTAAAACCTAGGAAAATTGTATAGAATAACTTTGTATAATATCCCCACTCATACCCATTCTATAGTGTGTTTTTATGGACTGGACATTGACTGCAGTAAAGATACTTGCCTTATCCTAAAGGGTTATATTTTTATGTTCTATTTTTCTTTCTCCCATTTTAAGGAAATAAGGACAATGGCAGAATGACATGAGCACACAACGCTGATATTTCAACCTTTTATTTGTTTCTTTTTCAGATGGTAGAAATATTCAGATGTATTTGTGCATCTCTTCTGTCTGCAGGATACATAGATTATTCAACTGGATGATGTTCCTTAATCACCATGTGTTGTGTAAGTAGCTGGAATATTTTCATTTCTTTTCTGTCATGTGTGATGCCCTTTTAAAAGCAACATCTGCCAGCATATTTTCCCTGTAATCTTCCTCCTCTGGCAAGATGCAGTTCAAATTATAAATCATCACTGAGATAATAAGTATGGTTCTAGGCTCATCTATCAGGATTCCAGTAAGGATTTCTATTGGCTAAATCCTAGTCCATACAACAGGATGTCTCTCCAATGGAGCAGAACAGCATCCATATTTGATTCTACGACATTTACATGCATATTTAATCCAAATTCAAAGAAGCAAATATGACTACTCTCCAATTAAGATAAACATATAAACCTTTATTGCCATTTTTTGCTGTGAGTGGTCCACATTAAAAACGAAATTCTGTTGCCTGCTCTCAAAATAAAGTATATATCTACACATACACATAGATAATACACATATACACACATGCTATATACAGTACATGCATACATATACATATGCACATACATATGTACACATACATACATATACATATACATATATATATATATATCACTTTGAATATATATTAGAAAGAGGAAACTTGAGAGTTCAGAAAGTTGATGCTACATGGAACAAAACTGTGACTGAATCTGGATGTTATTATAAATTTTAATTCAAATGCAATGTTTGGAGATCTTAGGCTTTCAAAGGCCTTTTCCAGCCTTGGGGGATTTGGCTATTCATACTTCATCATAAGCAGCTATAGCATACAAGCTAAGAAAAGCTTCTTAATATAGAGAACTATATTTTCTCATGATACACTTCTGGGCTGCCAGACGCCAGGAGTCAAGTTGTGAAGCTATAGAAAAGCATGCTTATTTTATACACACACATAATGTATTTGTACGTACTCATCTTTCATACTTTTTAAATTTGCTAATAAGTAGGAGTGGAGCTATCAGTATATTTGGGTTCAGGGCAGGGGTGAAATCCAAAACTTTTTACTACTGGTTCTGTGGGCGTGGCTTGGTGGGCGTGGTGTGGCTTGGTGGGCATGGCAGGGGAAGATACTGCAAAATCTCCATTCTCACCCATTACAGGGGAAGGATCCTGCAAAATCTCCATCCCCACCCCACTCTGGGGCCAGCCAGAGGTGGTATTTGCTGAGTCTCCGAACTACTCAAAATTTCTGCTACCGGTTTTCCAGAACCTGTTAGAACCTGCTGGATTTCATCCCTGGTTCAGGGATTTCAAAATTTTGGACTGCCCAGGATCATTGCTTCTAGCATACATCTCAGCTATTATTAGACAGCAAACTTAAGAGTCATGTCCAGAGTGGCCTTCAGAATAAAAATAGCCAACATTCAGTTAAATGCAGTCTTAACTTCGAATAATAGATATGATTTGTTACAATGACCATAACCCTGAGATTTGCTCAATTATACTGCATTGTTTTATAGAATTCTTCCCTTCCATCTTATTTCACTCTACCTGACTACATAATTTCTTACAAAGACCTTCTCTGCTGCATTTTTTTCTTGCAGCATGCAGTCTGTAGAATGCTTATTTGGGTTCTGTAAGATGTACTGAAGAGAATTCATGAATTCATAATCCTGTATTTGGATCAAAAGCATTTGATAGCTATGAGGATGTTCTGCAAGAGCTTATTGTGATGATGCCGGGAGAAAATGACAGTTTTTCCAGAATTACTGATTTATGCTAGAACCTCTTCTTCAGCCTGATCAGCTGTATTGTCAATTATATTCTTTACCAAAGCTCAATTGTCATTCTCTATCATCTTGATCCTTATGTCCTCTCTGTTTCTCAAGCAATCAGTCATTCCTGGCTGTTAGTCTACATGATTTGAAGGGAAAAAATATGTGTTATAATTTTAATACACATCATACAAATGAGAGTTGTTCCCCAGTTCATGTGCAATTATGTGCAGTGATTCAGATAATTTTAGGCTTTTGAAATCAATGATCTGAGGAGGTCAGAGCATAATGTGTAAACCCTTTACTTTGAAATGTGGGGCTCTTATTTTTTTTCTTATATCCTGAAAACACCATGTGTAACCCTAGCTATAGATGCACCAAAGATTCACATACACCCATGAAAAAATGTGATACAGCTGCAGTTCCTTATGAAGGTTCCACAGGTATATCATTCAAGTGACTTTGGCTTCTTACTGATATGCCTGTGTTTGCTGTATCTACAGAATAGAAATGTTCACATGTACAAGTGTACATGCAATTCTTGTAACCATTCTTCATATATTTTTGTCTCCAAGACTTCAATCATCTTAGTTGCTCTACTCTGTACTTTTTCCAAAGTCTCAACATCCTTTTTTCATAAGATGATGGTGGTCATTCAATGCTTCAGGCACTGAATCTTTTTCAGCTCAATTACAGATGCCAGGATTCAACTTTGGACCTTGGTAAACACAGTGCTTGTGCTCTAACCTTGTGAAATAATAGTGGCCTAGATCCCAGAACACTTTTTCTAATTAAGCCCATTAAAGCTGTATCAGAAACTATCACCTGGAAAATTTATGATAGCAATTTGAGGACTTCTAAACATTGTTTATGAATGAGATTCATGAAGATACCTCAAGATTCCAATCCTTTGTCAGTATCAGTTTAGAACCTTCTTCAGTAATCTGTCCTCTCCAAAAAGATGTTCCTAAAAAAACCACTGAAAAGATGTGTGTCTTCTACTCTTCTTCTACTATTTCCCCTAAATTAATTTCTTTCCAGATGTCCACTGGCATAAGCCTCTTTTGATGACTTTTCTGAACTGTCAAAAAGAACAATTACTAGCTTATTGAATACTCTATTTTGCCTTCTAAATATCTCGGCTGTGGTCCATATCAAACTAATATTTCTGAAGATAAATGTATTAGAGAGGACAGCAAAGTGAGGTTCCGAGATTTATATGGATTCCAGCAATAGTTCTAATGAGGAAATATGCACATGTGTGCCATCTTTCATAAAGATGAAAGGAAGTTTTTATGTTGCAAGCACTGAGACTATGAGAAACTTTACCTTTCTAATAAAGCTAAGATCTAGAGAAACATGGAAATGTTTCCTGTCTGAACTATTGCACCTCTGGAATTAGCTCCTGAAGCTAATTGTTCTTGAGGATTTCAACCTGCTTTCTCTGGAAGAAGAGTTGAAGGCAGCTCAGAAGTTCATGGCTTGTACAACGTTTAAAGTATTCTAGAGGCCAAACATTTTTTCCTTGAGGCATATGCAATGAGAGGTAAGCCTTGGGGACATTAACATCTGTTTCTTGTCATGGTCAAAATAACCCTGGCATTATTTGGCACCACAAAACTTTAGGGAGGATGATTTTATCTGCCCCATCTGCTCCAGGCTTCTAATAGAACCATGACTTCCAGAGGACTCTGTGGGAGTTTCTTAAGCTGAAGGTGAACAGGGAGGGTAGGAGCATCCTTGAAAAACACTGCACCTTCATAGCCACTCCCAGCTTACTGAGAGATCCTTGGTCTTCTGGGAACTTTATGGGATGAAGCAAACCAAGAAATGCCTAATGTGCCACTGGTTTAGAATGAGGATCAAGCTTGTATAATATCTCATGCCTGATATTATACATGCTTGATCCTCATCAAGCATGTATAATAAAACATGTATAATATCCCATGATCAAGCATGTATAATATCCCATGCCTACAGTACATTAAGGGGATAACTGGGATAAAATATTGATATTCATTTTTATTATTTCCACAGATTGTCATCCAGTGGTCCTTTTTAAAGTGACCATACCCATACTATGAGACGTGGTGGCACAGTGGTTAGAATCCAGTACTGCCAGTTATTTCTGCTGGCTGCCTGCAGTTTGCCAGTTACAGTCTCACTGCTTCAAGGTTGATTCAGCCTTCCATCCTTCTGAGATCAGTAAAATGAGGACCCAGGTTGTTGGGGGCAATATGCTGACTCTGTAAACTGCTTAGAGAGTGCTGTAAAGTACGGTGAAGTTTATATAAGTCTAAGTGCTATTGCTACTAAAGTGAATAAGCATGGTCAGAAATATCATCTAAATGGCTGTTAAAATGAATTTTCTAGGCATCTGGAGAATAAAGCTGCTCAAATTTGCTCAGAGCTTGATGGTAGTTGGGCAGTCCAGAGAAGAACACTGATGATGTTACCTAGTTTGATAGTATAACATCTGCAAGAAAAACACCAAGTTCAGAGAGTACTAAGGATCCCACAGTTCACCTCTGAGCTACAAATATTCTCTTCTTTCAACAGATGATGATTGAGGTCTCACCTTGTGAAGTTATCTGATATGATTTTGCCAAGTCAGATCTGAGGAAGTGGAAAAGGATCTCTGTAATATCAGGTAAGGTATTTGTAGCCTTGACCCTCCTCATTGATGAAAAGGTCTAGATGATTCACCACTGGATCAGAATGGTGCTGAGTTGAGGAAAGTATTACCACATTCTTCTCAAGAAGTCATTGCTCAGTCCAGATACACTAGCCATTATTGAACTTTTGAGGGAAGGTTGCAGATAAAAAATATTGTGCTGAAATACAGGAGGTCCTAGAGCAGGAGTGTCAAACTTGATTTCATTGAGGGCCACATCAGGGTTGTGTTTGACCACGGGGGACTGGGGTGGGTATAGCCAGCTCAATGTCACTCATGTTGGGGCACCTTTGGTGGCCTGAGCACTCTGCCAGTGAAAACAGAAGCTCCATTTTTGCTGGCAGAGGCACCGCAGGCCAGTCCTTCACTGTTTCCAGGGTGGCCCCAAGGACCAGATCTAAGCACCCTATGGGCCACATCTGGCCCGGGGGCCTTGAGTTTGGCACCCCTGTCCTAGAGGAATTGGATCATGCAATATGAATTGTGGTCCAGGTTCAGTTACCACCTTAGTCTTTTCCTGACTCAGTCACCTCAGTCACACAGTCATTGTTCATATTGTTAATACTTGCAGTGAGATTATTACAATATATCAATTTAAAATCTCATGATATGATAATCACATGTACAACTCAGGGACTCAATGAAATTTGCCCTTGATCCTAAGGACACTGAGATAACTGGCAAACATAATCTTATCTCATTTTACCAATCTTATCAATTTATTATTTTTTAAAAGAACATAGTAAATGAAGTATTAATCCATTGCACATTTCCTGATCTGAATTTATGCTCCCTCCCCATCATCCTCTAAGGTCCACTGTTCTCAACAGATTCTGAAAAATGTGAGTTAATGTTTAAAAGTATATGCACCAGAGCATTGAATATTTATGAGGAAAAGTTCCTGCAGCCCTCACAAATTATGAATTTGAAGGGCAGTCATAATACAAAATGGAAGAGTGAAGGGGAAAACAACAAACAAGAGGTGCTTATAAAAATATGCATTATACAATTTTTGCTGAACTATGGAATGTCATTAGTGAAAAGAATCTGTTATGAGAGGCAAGTGCTTGGCAGAAACCCAGCATGTGTCTGGAATTACTAGACAATAGGTTGCATTTTGGTCTCATATTTGTGAAATCAGGGTCTGTCTGTCTGTCTGTCTATCTATCTATCTATCTATCTATCTATCTATCTATCTATCTATCTATCTATCTATCATCTCATTTATATCCTTTATATCCTTCTGTTCACTAAATATAGTCCTTGATAGAATGATTTCACTTCAGTTACCAATTAAGTGAAATTGATCGATCAATTATGTGACATGTTGACTCCTAATGACTACCTAGATCAGAGATCCCCAATTCCCAGTCCATGGACTGGCACTGAGCCACAGCATGTCAAAAACTAGGCTGTGCAAACAAGTGAAGCCCCATCTGTGGGATACAGGTAGCATGAGAAGCCATGCTCCCTTTGGTCTTTGAAAAAACCTCTCTCAATGGAACCAATCCCTGGTGCCCAAAAAGTAGGGGGCCATTGACCTAGATAAATTTATTCCAAATAATCTATCCCCAAACTGGCCTTTCAGCTCTCACAATCAATCCATTTGCTAATCAAGACCATTCATTATTCTTTGCTTTACTTCCATCTTCCTAGAATTATAGAGTTTTTAAGAGAATTATAGAGTTTTTAAGAGAGCTGGTGTCAGGCTCCAAATAATGCACCCATCATAAACTGAACTCTGAGGCATGACTTTTTCTCAAAGAACAAATTTATTTAGATACATCGTGTTGGCACTACTGGTAAAAAGCCAGTACAAGCTTTTCACTTCAATATAAATTTTCAGTTTCTCAAGTTTCCAAAACATTGGTCACATTGTCTAACCAAGATGGGAGCTGGTTGCTCAGTGACATCTCTCCTCCTTCCCCTCTGGTCAGCCAGATGGTGGAATGTGGCAGACTCATCAGCTAGAAATGATGTTTTGACTGAAGGCTCCATCCCCCTCCAGTTCCAAACTGTGTCAAGCTGAATTCACACTAGAATGTCCAAAGAAACAGACAATCCTACACTCCAATCAAATTCTGGCTTGACAGGTGGTTCCTCTCCAAATATCTCCAAAATACAACACTTTGAACCTGGCAATTTATGCTAGAAATGAAAACAGTAGATTAAATTATTCTACAATCCATTTGTTTGTCTTCTAGTTCCAATACTATTTTTTTAAAAAAAAACACATCAATATTCTTTCTACTCTGTTTCTCCAAAATTCAACTTTCACTTCCATAGAGGATCACAGGTCAGTACATGATTCAGATCTCTGTAAGTATAGATACGTCATATATCTGAATACCTTTTTCAAGGACTTCATTGCTACATTACCCACTGCTACCCTGTGGTTTATTTCTTGACTACTATTTCCTTTACTCTTGATAGTTGATCCTAAAAGGCAACATCTATCCACCGCTTTAATATCTCCTTGTAAATTCAAAGGCTAGTTGATGGACTCGGCATTAGTTTGGTCTTTATATTTAATCACAGACACATTTTTTACTGCACACGTTGACTTTCATTATTTGAGCTTGTAGATCATTTACATTTTCAGCCCTCAGTAATGTCATTGCATAGTGCAGTTTATTGATATTTCTTCCTCTAATTATAAAGCCACAATCACCTTCTTCCAATCCAGCTTCCTCTCATTCTTTTGTTGACCTGGAACCATTTTATTTCATGATGTTTAATCCTAACGGGGGCTTCCTGTAGCATGGATAGGTTTTACCTCTCAGGTTCCGAGAGTTTCATTTTCTCAGCATTTTTACCTATGTCTTGAAGACTGCAGCAAAAGTCTGTGCTGTGTGCACTCAGCCATGCTTAGCAGGCAGCGTCTTGGTCAAAGTGAAATGTTTCTGACTGCTGCATGACCTTTAGTTTTTCTCTGGAACTTGGTGCAAGACCATCCTAGCTGCTGGTAGGCTACAACCTCCACCCATCTCTTGTTGCTTCTGAAGGGGAAGCCCCCAAGCCTCTCATCATTTAAGTGAGTGGAATCTACATTCTCTATTCTGCAATAAGTTATTGCAGCTGTGCAAGGAAGTAATATAAGATTCTGCTCACTACCTGGGGCAAGGCAAAAGCTTATACAGTGATCATGTTTACATGAGCAAAAGTAGTACCCCTTAAAAACTAAATACCACCACCACCCCTTCCTAGTTTTTCTCTGTTATCTGATTAGCCTTAATTCCATTTATTCAGCAAGCTTTTGGTCTATTTCTTTGCTCTAGCAATTGTTTTGCTTCTTTTTCTCAACAAGCTGCAGAAGCTGTTTTTGGAAATTGTGCTTTTATAAGCATCAGGCTACAATTTTTACATCAGCGGAATCTATTTTATTAGACCAAACTATTTCTTTGGCTAGTTTTCTCCTTCATTTCCCTTGCTGTTGCTGCTGACAGTGTACAATGGAGGAGATAGTGGTCTGCAGACTAGAGCCTTCAAAATCATAAAACAGGAATAGCAAACAGCCAGCTGGGATCTGCAAAAGGATCGATATCCATTAGTCAGGGACTGCATAGGGACCTTCACAACAACAACACTAGCTCTACCATTGTTTGCCAAGCACATTTCAACTAATCCAAAGCTGCTTTAGTGCCTTGGTTATCCAAAACATGTCTTTGGGTCAACAAAGTTGAAAGAGCAAAACACAGTCCTATAATTGAAGCTGCTGGAGTCCAAATCCTGACAGGTGATTTGTCTGGCATCTGTTCTTCACCATGGTCCTCCCTTGGTGCCTTGTCCCTTTCCTCATTAACTCATCCACTTCCACTATTGTGCTTATAGTTTTTCTGGGTTATCTTTGTTAAGAGACTGAGTTTCATACATGGGTATGTGATGGTTTTGGCTTTTGTTCTCTTCTGTTTGTTCTGATATTCAGTTTGCTTTCTTCTGTTTCTTGGTATTTGGCAGTCGCTTTCATAGTTGTCCTTAACAATTTGTTTGTTTCATTCCACAGTTGTTCAGGTTCTCTGTGAATAAGTTACAGGACTTCAAAGAACTTGAAGTGTATGCTAAAGATCATATTGTAGAAACTGGTTGGCTTTGTTTTTCTGCATTAGTTTGACTTGGAACTTGCTTATTAATTAATTTGTTTGTTTGTTTGTTTGTTTATTAGATTTTGTCAAACAAAAACGTGAACAAGAATAAAAGAATAAAGATACAATAATAGGGACAATAAGCACATTAGTGTTCTTATGCACTAATGCCCCCTCTACTGACCACTTAAGTATGATGTAAGGTCCACGGAAGTAAATTTGTGACTGAAACACTGTGAAAATTTGTAGCTGAAACAACTGAATCAGGTAGAGCATTCCAGACTTTGACAACTCTATTACTAGAAATCATATTTTTTACAGTCATGTTTAGAATGATTTACATTGAGTTTAAAATGTTTAAAGAGTTTAAAGCAGTTGTTAAAGCATATTATTGCGATTAAAACAAAAAATGTCATTTACAGGTAAAACATTATTACATGTAATTTTTTATGCAATTCCTCGGTCTGACCGCAAGCGACACAGTTCTAGGTGCTAACTGCTCTTAGACTATGTCTAAGTGCCTATGAGCTGTTAACAATCTGTTCCATTTTCAGCACTTGCCCACATCATTGCTGATACAGCTAAGCTTTTCTACTTCCTTGTACCAATAAGACAATTAATTTGATTTCTAAATGTTTTGATGATATTTATGTATGTAGACGTTATTTTGGTTGTCTGAAGAATATGTGTGCAATAAACAAGTAACTGGTAGACACTGGTATGACAAATCATTCTCCTGTTTAATTTCTCTTTTCTGGGCTATACAGCCCAATTTTCTTTTCTTCCTATTTCCAACTTCAGTATTCTAGTTTTCAAGCATGCATCAGGTGTGAGCTTCCCCTTACAACCAGACCTCTACTTATTGGGAATAAGACCAAGCGATATTGATAAAAGGGATTGGTATATATTTGTTCATGTCTCAACGGTGGCGAGAATGGCTTATGCCCAATGGTGGAAGGATACGGACATACCACCCGACCATTTAATAGTAAATAACATACTTCAGTGCGCAGAGATGGACAGACTAATGTATATTTTAAGAGATAAACGAGACTCAGTATACAATATAAGTTGGGACAGATGCTATGTATGTCTCAAAAGAAGGATAAATACAGAAAATGAGGGATAGGAGTGTAGAACAAAATGTAGATAGGTTAAATAATATGTTATATAATGTTGACAAGGAAAGAGTAATTGAGTTGCTTTTAGAAAGTAGGAACTTGAATTTACTAGAAAGATTAGCTGGGATGGTACTATTCACTGGTAGTAGGAGAGTGATTATAACTCTCGGTCTGTCTAGTTAGTGTGTTTGGTTTTTTTTCTTTTATATATATGGTTTGTGTTATTCAACTATGTGGTTTTGTGTGTTTTTCTTCTCTTTCCCTTTTTTTCTTTTCTATATCGTTGTGATGTTCTTTTTATTGTAAATAATCAATAAAGACTATTTTTTTTAAAAAAAGCATGCATTACCTCGTTTGCACTTTTTATTAATTTCAGATTGAATTTGATTATAAAAATCCTTAACCTCTTTTTCATTTGCATCAGTGGTTGGAACATAAACTTGGATGATTATCACATTAAAGAAGAGAAGTTTAATTGGTAGGTTTTATCTGACTACATGATACTCAAGTTTTATATTTCTTTTACTATGAATATAACACTTTTCCTTCTTTGTTTTCCATGCCCAGCATGATCTTCTGTCTGAAAATGTCAAATTCCAGTTGATTTTAATTTGCTTAAGATGCCAATGTGCAGCCATTTCATTTCATGTTTGTCTATACTTAGTTTTCCCATTTTGGGGTTCTTATGTTCTGTGTTCCCAGTATACTTCTGCCTTTGCAGATTTGGATTTTCATTTGTTGCAGGATCAGTAACTGGACACTCTGAAGATTTAATCTAGCCACTTCAAGAACACTACTAGTACTGCAAAATATCCTCCGCTTTCCCTCAGTATCATGTTTAATGCCTTCTGACCTGGGTCATGTTTCCTTGTCTATCCATGTGGCTTTCTTCATAAAGTATGGGAGTAGTTTATCATTGCCTTCTCTCTGCATTATGAATTGATGCCTCTTTCCCATGTCATAAAAGTAATTTCTACCTGCAGGATCTTCCTATATTGATCTCTTTAACTGGGCAGCTGAGATATTTACACCTTGACTCATGTATTCATGATTCTAAAACTAAAATCTTATGGCATTTCTCGACTCCTGCATAAATGGATAGCTGCTTTCCTGTCAAACAGGCAACAAATGGTCAAAATAGGAAGCGCTCTATCAAATCCTGTACCTGTTAACAGCGGTATCTCCTAAGGCAGCCTTTTAGTACCAACACTCTTTATACTTTACATAAATGACCTTTGCGATCATATTAAAAGCAACTGCATTCTCTTCACTGATGATGTAAAACTATTGAACACCACCAACAATGCTGCTACCCTTCAAAAAGACCTTGATGATGCGTCAGATTGGTCAAACAAGTGGCAACTTCAAATCTCAACCAACAAATGCTCTGCCTTACACATTGGCAAAAAAAATCAGAACATAAAATACAAGCTAGATGGACATGACCTTGTAGATGACCCTCACTCTGTCAAGGACCTTGGAGTACTCATTTCTAAAGATCTAAGTATCAGAGCCCACTGTAACCACATTGCCAAAAAGGCACTAAGGATTGTTAACCTAATGTTGCATAGCTTCTTCTCTGATAATATTGTACTACTAACTAGAGTATACAAAACATATACTAGACTAATTATAGAATACAGCTCATCTGTCTCTAACCTGCACTGCATATCGGACATTAATACAATTGAGAGAGTCCAGAGAAATTTCACAAGAAGAGTCCTCCACTCCTCTTCTCGCAATAGAATACTTTATGCCACCAGACTTGAAATGTTGGGCTTAAACAACTTAGAACTATGCCACCTTTGATCTGACCTAAGCTAGTACATAAAATTATCTGCTACAATGTCCTACCTGTCAATGACTACTTCAGCTTCAACCACAACAATACAGAAACATACAATAGGTACAAACTTAAGATAAACCGCTGCAAACTCGATTGCAGAAAACACGACTTCAGCAACAGACTGGAATGTACTACCTGACTGTGGTTTCTTCCCCAAACCCCCAAAACCTCAACCTTAGACTGTCTACTGTTGACCTTACCCCATTCCTAAGAGGACTGTAAGGAGCGTGCATAAGCGCACCAATGTGCCTACCATCCCTGTCCTAGTGTCCCTTTTTATTTGTATCCATTTCACGTATTCATAATCATATTTATACCTTTATCTGTTATCTTATATATGCTTGACAAATAATTTTTTTTTTAAAAATGATGTACCTTCTTGGTGTTTTTTGTTAATCACTTCCAGGAATGCAACTGAGAAGTCTGAAAATAACTTACCAGATTCCATCTCATCAACATTCATCTTTTTTTCAACATTCATCTTTTTTTCAAAACTCAGTACCGTAGTATAGGAATTATTAAGGAAATAACATTCAATTAGCTCTGCAGTATTTACATAGCATCAATTTCTTCTGTCTGATGATATTACCAGAGTATTGCAAACATTTAATGGAAGGACATAGATGAAGTATATTAATAATACATTAATTAATTCTGTTAATAAAATGTAATTTTAATTCATTAACATTGCTCAAGTTGTCAAATTCAATATAGTTTGGTTCCCTGCTCTGTGCAGGGTAGAGTAGGTTGTATTTAATTATATAGAGAAAAAGAGGAGGAGGAGGAAGGAAGGAAGAATTACATGACATTCCCAGAACAAAAATAATGAAGTTATACCTACCAAAGAGAGGCTTCCATCTAGTCTAAATTAATCAGCATTTGCAGTCTGTGAACATATGGATTTATATGGAATTATAAATGGAATTATATATTTAGAATTTTCAGAGCATGCTGTGGGTGCCACCAAAACCTGTTTGCCAATGTGAACAAGGTCAGTCACTAAATATTTAACCTGGTGAAGTTGACCCCACCCCATATCCCTAGCGTGACACTTACCACTTTCACCTTACTTCTGACTTTTTGGCTGAATACAGCTGCGCATACTCCCAAACAAATTCTTGGGAAACAGCCATTGACTGTATGTACTATCCAAAATAAGAAGGCCCAGGGGCTTTCTTCTAAATAAGGAAAATGCCAGAGGGTTATGCCTTGCAGTTTCCTTAAAAGAGTAAAACTACTGTAGGGAAAAATATAGGTGTAACAGGGAGGTTTCAAGAAAGATATCTACAAGATGCTTAACCCTACATCTGAAACTAGGTGCCACTGTTTAGTCAAGCTAAATTATTCACTTCCAAAAAGTGATGTTTCAGGAAAGGCATTTTGGGAAGCAGCCATTTGCCTTGGGCTTTCCATTGTAAAGACATTTTTTAAATAAATGTTAAAAACATGTTGAGCCATTGTGTTGTCTCCCTATAAATTGAATCCTTTTCCTTCATTTTTCTCTGATTTATCCTTTTCGCAGCTAGAATTATCTAGCCTATCTTGATGATGGATATTGGAATCCGGAGAGATGGCATGCTGCGAGAAGGGGGTTGTGGGGTTTTTTAGCAAAAATTTTAAACCGTATTTTAAGGGGATCCGGGAGGGGGGAGGGTCTATCAAACAATTCTGAAGGGTCTGGGGGTACCCTCATAGGCCCTCAGCCCAGCCTGTCTGAAGATTGCGCCGGGAGGGATGGGGTTGGGGAGGTGTCAGAGGTTAGGTGCCCAGAGGGCCACTCCATCTCGGTCGTTGTTGGGAGAGGCAGGAGTTGTGGGAGAGGAGGGCTCTACGATACCAGGAGAATGCGGTCCCGATATCTGCATGCGGTTCCGCGTTCCCGCCCTCTAAACTCACCCTGCTCCCCTGGGGGTCTAGATGTGAGGAACCCTGGATACAGGCTGGTGTATCTGAATGCCAGGTCCGT
>JANHFM010010125.1:12040-24319 GCA_032468115.1 Grayia smithii
GTCACGAAACAGCTGACTAATCTGCAAACATCAACTCCATCAACCAATCAGGATGTAACAACACAGCCAACCAATCCTCTTACAACAACAAAGCCAGCACTCCCCACCTTCCCACCAGTATTTATAAATAGATGGCAGCTCCGATCACGCTTTGCTCTCACAAGCACAAAGCCGAAGACACCAACCTGAAGATGATGAGTGGGACCTCGTCGAAACGTCGCCAAGATACTCCCAATCTTCAAGATCCTTATTAATTTAGGCCATTTTGAAGGGTTACAAAATCTTGCCTGAGCTTTTAAAACTTCTAACAAAGAGCTGATGGAAATTCAAAACAAAGCAAATTGATATTTTGATAAGTCTTCCATTGAACTGTTGGGCATTGTTTTAATATGGATCTTGATTAGAATTATGTTGCACTGACTCCTGCAATATAAATGAGCTAAAGTTGATGTAGAAAGTTATTTTCTAATTTATAACTGCAAATTAATGCCTTCATTGTGAAATCCAATCTCCTCATAAGGGTTCTTAAGAGGAATGCCCAAATAGAACTTTGTTTTGAATATTTTCTCAAAAATAAATCCTAAATTCAGTGAAACTTATGCAAAGGAATGCCTGCATAAGACTACAAGCCAGAGTGTTAGCAATACAGGTAGTGCTTGATTTATGACACAGTTGGGATCCATTGAAAATGAGACAGTCACAAAGCAAGTTATCACATGATATGACACAATTTTACAACTGTTTTTCCAGAGTCATTAAGCAAATTGTTAAGTGACTCCAGCTCCTCAATGGACATTTTTTTTTGCTGGAAACTGGCAAAAAAAGTAAAAAAATTACAAGAACGTGACCAAAAGATGCTGCAAAAAGTTTTAAATGCAAGCCAGTTGCCAAATATCTAAATTATGATTACATGACTGCAGGGATAGTGTGATTCTTGTATGTTTGAGTACCAATTGTAAATAACTTATTCCAAGGGTATTATAACTTAAAATCATTATTAAACTAACAGTCATAAGTTGAGGATTACCTGCACTTGATTTTATTAACATAGAATATTTAATTTAAAAGGGGGGAGAGATGCAGTCTTTACACTTCCTATTTTTCTGAGACAAAAATCCTTGAAGTGAAGGCTTACTAAGTTATTTCAGGATTTGAGGCAGAAAATCCAATGAGTATTTAAAGTTGGAACAATTATATAGTCAACTAATTTTAGACCAGAGGTGTTCAAGGTTTTCTGTGCCAAATTCTGTCCCTGGCCTTTAAATAACATGTGGGAAAGAGGATGAGACCAGAATGAAAAACTATAACTTAATTAGAATTACTCTTCTTATAAAGTCATTCATCTGACTATTTTCCCTTTCTGAAAGATTTAAATTTATGATTTTGTAATAAATTTTGGAAGATTCTGAAAGTTTTCCTGTTTTAGGGAGTGCAATATGGTTTTGCAAACCTTTGCTTTATGCCTTGGACTGAATGCCCTGAAGATATGTCCTTAACTAATATTTCCCCTTTTCCATGCTTTACAACTGATTCTGTGTTACTACAATCCAACTAATTCAAGTAGATAAACATATGGGAAACGAACATTAATTTGCTATCAAAATAGATACATCTTTCCAAACAAAACAAAACAGCATTTATAACTCTGAACATGTCAGACTAGCCTTACATTATCAGGTAGATTTTAAATGAGAAGAGAGAAAGAATACTAGACCAACCAGAATCAACTTGGCTAATGTGCTACCATTTTGCTGTTTCCCATCATCTGTTCCCTACCACCACTAGGTCATTGAGGTACCATCTGGACCGCATCATTTGGGGTTTCAGTTCTGAGGTTCAGCCTTAACTGCACAGTTGATTTAGTATAAAAATATAAAGGACAATTTGCTGCCCAATCATGAGACACAAAATCAGCTGCCTAGAGAGCAACTTCACTCTGCCTAACAGTAGGGCCAGCTTGGCTGAACAGAGTTTGCAGTCATGTGAATATCTGGTGTATTTGGCTCTTAGCAATGAAGTTATTTTTTTTAACTAAATCTACAGCTGCAGCAAAAAACCAAAACCAAACAAAAGCTTTGATCACAAGCAGTCAAAAATGCAAGACACCCTTGCGTATCTGCAAACTGTTTAAGCAAATGAACAGCTGCACAATTATTCTTTTCATAGCCATCAGAAGTGCCAATGGTGAAGCAATATTACAAGATGTTGATATAGAATTAATCTATAAAGTCACAAAGGAATTTTCCACTATTCCCACAACCCTATAAGCCACCATACAGCTTCAGTTTTCCCTTCCCCACATATTTGTCAACTGATTGTGTTTTATTTTCAGCTCTATGTTACTGTTCATTGATTTTATTTATAACTAACTATTCTGGCAATACTGTTGGCCATCTTAAAAGTACTCAGATAGAAGGCATGAAATTAAATTGCAGTAATAAAGAAGTGATAAATACTTGCCATGCAGGAAATATTTTTTCTGATATTTTTGTAGCATTATGTACATTTAGCAGAAGGAGGGACATGCTCTCCATCCTCTGTTTAGCTAAGGGGAAAAGTAGAAAATGCTGCTTCCAGAAATAAAAGGACACAAGATAAAATGTAGCTTTAACCCAGCACACAATGACAGTCCTTGGCATTTCACATGGCAATAATATGTCTTGCAAACATGACACAGTCTGTGGTTTAGAATGCCTCTATTCTGCCTTTTCCTTCTATGGTTTTCTTTTAGTTATGACTGTGAGTCAGCTTATTCATCAGATGACAAATACTGCAATCCTCAACATGTTTATTTAGAACTGTGCTCCACTTGACTGGGCTAGGACGAATGGATTGGTTGTTGGAAGTTTGCCTAACTAAGTTTTGGGTGCTGCAACAGATGCCACTCTAAAAAAAAAAAGAGAAAGGGATATCACTCCCAAAAAGAAAAGATGGATGGGGTGATGAATGGCATGTTAATGATTATCTGAGAGATTTATTAAAGACTAGATATCCAGCTTTGCAAGTAACTGGATATGAATATATTTGATGAGTATGCTTATCATTCTAGATAGGTTTTGCATACTGCTAGTGTTTTTCACAACCTGCTGTCCAGTGGCATGAGAATGAGATGACTGAGGTACTTGTAGAGATATCTGGAATTCTCTTGAACTGTGGCATTTGAGAAAGTGGATAGTTTTCTTAATAGTATGAATTCAGCCATCTTTAGGCTAGATTCTTGCCTCTTGTGGCTTGTTCAAATTGTCAAGGAGGCAACAGAAGGCTGGACTTGAAGAGTGCTAAATGTTTCAATGAAGGATGTAATGGTTCATTACCATGACAGAGCTATACTCCATTTTTTATAACTTTATTCCAGCCCAAGAGAAGGTGTGATAGAGGTCTTAACCAGAATCCATAGACTGTAAGAGATGAATGGAATCAAACAGGCTAAAATTAAATCCTGGAAAGATGGAATATCAAGAAACATATGAATCCAGATTTGTTTTGGCTCTTGGTTGAGATGGTACTTTCTAGGAGCTGGAACCTTGATATTGTAGGATTTCAGACTGCATACCAGCCTTTACATATAGGTATGTGAAACTTTTTTCTGCAGACAACTACGGTACTTTATGTCATGGATGACTACCAGTTCACTGATGTCACCAACATGAATGAGAGGATGGAGGGGCTATTTGGTGGTCCACATTTTAAGGTGTCAACTGAATAGACTAACAAAGATTCTCATTTAAATGCTTCACCCATCACAGATGCATTTGCTTGCTTAAACAAATCAATATTTTTTCAGACCTTCTTAAGAATTGGCATGCTTATATTGTCTAGTGTAAAAATTAATGGCCACATCTGCAAAACATTTTATGCACTTTAAAGCACTATATAAATGCTAAGTATCTGTTTATTATTCTGGTTAACTTTGCTATGCATCTGTAGCCATTTGTTTCCTCTGAAATGTTGTAGGGGGTGAGGTGTATTGCTTTCTTCTTTCAGCTACCTGTAACCTTTGAGAATATAAATTAAAACACGTACTGTATAGCATTAGGAACAGGGATCCTTGGGTCTCAGTTCTAGAATTTTCACACAGATTCTCTGAATGATATTTGGCTTCCTGGCAGATGCATTCTTCCCAGCTTAAATCTTGAAGTTATTTCCAAGCCACTTATATTGATGCTAGGTCAGTGAGCTACACTGAAGACAGTATTCTCAATTCTTCAGGACAGTAACTGATAGATTTCCAATTTTAATTGTTCAATTATCCACTATGGTAATCACATTTGGCTTACAAATTATTATCTTTCGAAAAATTCCAGTGTTGATATGTTTGGTAGCTCTGTGATAATTCTTTAAAGTTTTAAAAACTATTCTTCCTAGTATTTCACAGATGAAAAGAGGATGCCCCTTTTGTAATGGTTCCTCATCAAGCCCTGACATACTGCTAAAGAATATATACTTTATCAAACATTATTCTACTCAGCTCTTTAATTAAAACCAGCACTGCATTCATTTCTAGCACCAGCGTCTACAGGATGGGCCTGTAGAAAGGGGGCACAGCATGATGCAAGCTCTGCCCCCTTACTGCTCATTTTAATGAAGGCATCAAATCCTGTGCATGCCTCTGTTTTCCTGAATTAAAGATTAAAACATATAATCCATTGACAAAGTTATCACAATATTCCTGACCAGATCCAGTGCATAAACCAATACCACAAACACTGGTGCACTTCAGTAAAGCCACACCCTTTCTCCATGCTCAGAAATCTAGCATAACTTTTGACCACACCATCGTATCCCACACCCTCTGCTGAGAGAGGGCTGTTCAACTTTAACATAGATTACCTCTTTTGATTCATCTTTCAAACCAATGGTGGATCAAAGAGAAACAGAGGGGGTGGGATACAATACTACTATCTCCTGTTAAAATCCAGTCCTTTCAGCAGTTCCAAGAAGATTCCACTCCCATTTGTGTGGGTGACCCTGAGGACACAGATAACCTCCAAGTGGCCTCAACAATTCTCAGAAAGAGTGCTAATGACCAGATGACTGCAAGGGATATGAATCCTTCCACCCTCTACTATTCAGTTAGAACTGAAGAAGCTTCTTGGATGAGAAGCAAAATGTTTTCAAAGAAAAAAATCCAGTTGCCTTTTGAAAAAGCACCTTTGGGGTTTTGACCTCATCCTACACATTCTTTGCCCTGACCCTCCCTACCTGGGCATAATCAAAGCCTGCATTTCTACATGCAACACAGAAAACATAAAAAAGGGATTGGGATTTGATCCCACCATCATGCCCATCATCTTGACTTTTCTGATTACCTCTGTAGAAGCATCTGAGTTCATTCCTGTGAACTTGTACAAAGAGACCAATGGTTTAATTTCCATTTTTCAGCACTATCTTAAAATAGCACAATCAATAGCAATAAAAAATATGTTTTTAATACATAAGTGACTGAGAACTGAAAACAATTTCAGAATAAAACGGGGGGACTTAGAAAGTTAATTAACATCTGACAGCAATTGTTTTAATTGGACATATTTGTAAGTAGTACTTTAAAAGAAGCAATTAATGAAGGCTAATATAAAGATCATTTTTGAAATAATTGATTTTTTTTAATCCATACAGAAAAAATAGAAGTTGAAGCAAATCGAACATTATGACAGGGTACCTTTAGAAAGAGACATTGCAGGTTACACTAATAATAGATCCAAACTTATATACTGTATAATGCATTGGATACTAGTTTTCTCAAAATGATTAAAATCTGGAGAAGCAGTCTAATTTTCATAACTTCAATAAGCTAATGCATACCCATAAATTTAAATTTGATGTGGTGATGGCAAGCTTTTCCTAAATTAGGGAACATAATTTTCAGTGCAAAAAGCTTAAGGAATTTTCTTTACATAACTTTCAACAGAAAAAAATTGTGAAACCTGTTTCTCAGATCCCTACTCCAGCTCCAAATTTTCTTTGTATTGAAAAAAATTTGGATTCACATGTAGAATTCTGATACAAAGTTTTCTCACTCCTGCAAATCCATTTGTACTTTTTGTACATCAGGCAGAACTATAATGCATTCCTGTCCACTGAATGCGTACAATTGCCTACAATATTGCAATATTTCAGAAATCACTACTTTCTTGTTATAGACCTTATTTTTATCTTCATTTTATCTATAAGCTAATGTAAAAATATGTACACTTCCTTTACAATGCAGTTTGCAAAAGCTTAACTGGAAAAGTACAATACAATGGGTCTGAATTACAGCCATTAAAATCTGTATCCTAAAGTGGTTTTCTATCAGTCAGGTATGTTTCAGATATATTGGATGCACAATTCATATAATTTTCTAGGTTCTTAAGGAGTATGGACAATAGCTGGTAAGAAAATCTGAGACTAGTAGTCCCATCACATCTGGAGAACAGTAAAGTAAAGGCACTTTCTGGAAGGTTTTGGGGTATCATGGAGAGGGAGGGAAGGAGGGAAATGACCATACATTAAAGGTAGCATGGTTGTATTGCCAGAGAAGAATGAGTTCTGTGATCTAATTTAGGCACCAAAGTACACAATAGCCTACTTGACCATAACTTGTTAAATAATCCAACATTAGCTAGATTCATAAACACACGGCCATGTTCAGTATTCATTAATCAAATGATACTGAAATTAGTGAAAACGATTGGTTTAGTGCATTGTATGAACACAGCCTCTATTTGGGGGTGATGGAAATAACTAGCTTTCCCCCACCCCTACATTTAGTAAATCTAGAAGAACTTGCAGATTCTTAACACAGCAGGAAATCTCACATTTTAAATGATGGTGACTTACAGTGGCAAGCTTTTGTACATCTTCATCAGATGCTCCCAGAGAGGCCAAGCCAATCTCTTGAGAAAACTGGGCAAATTTGGGGTCAGCAAGCAGAGGCACATGTCCCAGGAGTTCATGGCATGTATCCCTGCCATAGAAAAAAATGCAATGTTAATTAGTACATGTCTGAAACTATTGTGATATAAACTCACATAGAGCACTGCAACAATTCCCAAATAGTATGTTAAGTATGTTCTTTTTCAAAATGAAAGAGGACTACCATAAAGGTTGCTTCAAAAGTTGAATCTTTTATTTGCAGCAGTAAAACAGCATATTTATTTCTTTATTTTTGCTTCTCTCCCTTATATTGTTTAATTTTTGACAAAAATATGAACTGGGTCTAAAAGACATAAAATACCAACCAGTTTTCATGGAAAGAAATGCTTCTATTTAATTTTTTTTTTAATTCTTGCTGTTCATAGCTTTTAAAAAAGCTCCCATTGTCTCTTTCCACAAGCAAAAAATAATATTGGTATTATGAATGTTTGTTTGTGTGTGGGGATGTTGGTGTCAATGTATTTATTTCTATATTCATTGGTATTTTTTTAGTATTATATTTAGTTCCCCATTATATTTCTGATACCCTCTCCTCAATCAGGACAATGAGTTATTCATACCAACCTATCCATTTTTGTTGATTAGCTCACAGATGTGTATGTAAGGATCAGAACAACTAAGAAGCTGTGTGTGAATATGAAAATAGAGGAGTTAAGAAGCATGTTTTCCCAAATGGTTTCTTTTCTTTTTCATTATTTTACAATATACAGTGTGAGAGGGTTTATGATTAAGTTTATATCTTATAGACTTAGCATTCATTTCTGGTTCTGAACTGCCACCTTGTGCTTTTTATAAAAGACTCCACTTTGGGGAATAAGCTTGTCTCATTACTAAATAAACATAATCTAAACTCATGATTCAAGTACACACATTTAGTTTAGCTATACAACATCCCTTTTTTTTCACTAATAAGGCTTCCACTAAGAGAGCCAGTTTGGTCTAGTGATTAAGGCACCTGGCTATTTAGAGACTGACTTTTGGTTCCACCCTATGCAAACCATGAAAGCCAGCTAGTGACTTTGGGTTGGAACTCTCTCAGCCCCCTCATCTCACAAGGTTGCTGTTGTGGGAAAAATAGGAGTAGGAAAGTGTACTAGATATGATTGCCATCTTGAGTTATTTATAAAAATAATAAAGAAGAAAGAAAATCTTTAAAAATCAGCTTTTCTCTCCAAGTACTGTAGGTGGGTGGGCGAGTTGGCTGATTTCTATTTATTCACCTACATTGAATACATGACTCTGGATGACTTATAATTAGTATTCCCAGTCAGTATGTTCAACATATTGGGACCACACCTATCCTAAAGGAAGTGTGTGAATGAACACTCTTGAATAGAAATGGAATTGCCTTCATTGATTTCAAGACTTGATATCCTAATAAGTTTTCTTTTCAGGAGCAGAGTGTTGATCTGAGCAGCAGAACTCATGACCCTCACAAGTTTTGCAGTGCTTCAGTTCTTGCATTGCCAAGCAAAAGAGCAACAATGAAACCCTGCTCCTGAGAATGAAATGTGGTCTGACATTTTTATATGTATACAAGAGTGAAATGAAGTAGAATGCCTTAAATTACAAATGTTCCATGCAACATTTTATCACTGGTTTCACTAGTTACTATTAAATTATGTTTACTTGTGAGAGTTTTATTTGTTTGTTCTGTTAAATGCATTTTGATCCTGCTATTTCTGAATGTGATCCCATCTGTCATTTCTAACAATGCAGCTTATTTCTGGATGTGGCCAAATCCATCATTGCTGATGGTCTAGTCTGTTTCCAGATTATTCAGAAATGAATTAATGCAACTAACTCCTTAGTGTCTGCTTACTAATTTCCCAGCAGCTATTTTGTTTTAGTCACCCAAGAGCAGGACAGAGATACTTTTGAGTATATGGAGTACCATATTTTAAGTACCATAAGTGCAAATGACATAAATCATGACATTGTCATGATAAAAGAAAAAATATATCTATAATCCTGTACTATAACATCTGTTTCAGAATTAGCATAGTTTTATTATAATTTAAAAACAACAGTATCTTTAATTCAATATTCACTATGTAGGCCTGTGCTAAAAGTATTAGACTTGGTGTACCTGTCCCTTTTCAAATATGCATGGTATTTATATCATGGTCTTCTTTTGTCATTGTCCCCAGTTGTCTCTCTTTGAAAAATCATTTGGCTGTAGAATCCAGAACGTTGCCCTGCAGTTCAATCCTATATCATTATAAATACTGCCATGGGAAACTATAAAAGGTGTATACGCAAATCAGCACTACTGAAACACAATAATCTTAAAGGCTAAAAGCTAAACTAAATCTATTGCTGAAAAAAATTGATCTGGAAGGGAAAAAAGGAGAAGAAATTTTTATTTTTTTCCTTTTACTTTTTAGATCTGCACTTTTATCATTTTCTCTTTTTTCTTCTTCCTTTGTCTCTCCTTTTTGTTCTTTTTGAGTTTGTATCAATTCTTATTATTGTTAGAACTTTCAATAAAAATATTTTTTTTAAAAAATGATATGGCTTCTAGATAGCAGCAAAAAAATTCAAGAGACACCAACACTGCCATTTAGTGCTTATTCAATTTTTTGCCGTTCTGTTATGGTACATGACACTTTGGATGACTCATGTTATGAATTCATTAAAAAAAAATTATTGTATCAGCACCAACAAAGGATAATTGCTTTGGATGACAAAGCATCTAGATGATATCTCCTAGCAAGAGCTGAAAGATATATAATAAAGTAAGAAATAAATTTCCAGTGCAATCCAGTGCAATGTTTACTCTGAAGAAATTTCATTGAATCAATGGGACTTAATCTCATGGGAAAAAGTATTAGAATTGCAGCACCATTTAGATTATTACTAAGAGAAGAGGATATTTGTAGTTGAGGATTGAACTATGGGGTCTTTGGTGCTCTCTGAACTTGGTTGTTTGTTTGTAGTTGTTTCATTATACAACTAGATAACATTATCAGTGCTAGCTGTCAGCACCGATGATGTTACCTAGATGGGTAACAAAATGTCTGCAAGAAAACAATCAAGCTCAAAGAGTATCAATGACCCATATTTTGCATTGTCTTTCAATAAAGAATAATAAGAAAATAAAGAATATTCAGTTGTATCCTGGTTGCTTCCTATTTTGCATGGCATATTAAGGCTTATACTCTAAAAGTGAGCATTAAATGGAGGAATGGATTTCCAGGGTTTTTAGGGATGGAATACAGAGGCAGAAGTAATTTTTTTTTTTGTTCCTCCAACCTTCCTAAAACAGAGATGAAACTATAAGAACCAATTTAATTTTTTAAACCCCCAAAATGATGGGGGAGGTCTGACAGTCACAAAAAAAGATGCTGTTTGATCACCCTTTTTGGACTGAAGTATATGAAGTGGAAAAGGTTCTAAGAATGAATACAAAGTAAAATAAAACTGGCCCTGGCAGAAATAAGTATTCCTTATGAGCAGAAACTCATCTCCTGAGGCAAGATTTGATGGAGAAGCTTAAATTCCTCCTAATTCAAGTGGAATCTTCCACTTTCTTGTTTCATACAAGAAAAATCACTAAAAAGAACATTTAAACATCCCATGGCTCAAAATGCAAACTACTGATAAAAGATGTTACTGTTATGGCTATTTTCTGAGTGATGTTAAGAATACTCAGTCATTGGGGGTTGCTTTATTCTCCCTAAAGTTTATTACTTATTGAGTTTGTAATTGAATTTTTATCCTGCCTTTTCTCAAAAGAGTCAAGGCACTGGACAGGATGTCTTTCCTCAGTTTTAATCTCATAAACTACTTTGAACTGAAAATTAGTAATTGCCACAAATGACTCATTGAATTCTATAGCTGAGTGGTGACTTTAACTTGGGTCTCTTCAGTCCCATATTAACAAACTGGCAAATATTGTGCAGATTTTCTAAGTGTCCCAAAAATTTTTGGTATGGCATTCAGTGTATCAATCACTGGGACTACCACTACTGGTTTATGCCATTATCTTAATTATCCTAATAATTGTAATTATAAAATCATAACTAACTATAACTAGCATAATTGTAATTAATACCATTTATCATATCATCAGCTATTATCATAATTATAATTATTATTACTATGCCACCCAACTTTCAGTGACTCTGGAAAAACTAAGCCAGAGAATTGAACCTACTTTTGCCGAATTATTATGAAGCTAGAGATGTTGTGGCCTTGTGTGCCACCTCAGGTTGTCTGAGGAAAGGTAAGCCCTAATTGCAGTAATGCCTTATCACAAATGATACTCACGGTTCTGGAGTATAAAGGGGATCGGAACCATGGCGTATGTACTGGGTACAATGAAACACTCGATAGGCCAGACCAGCTAAGAAATCACGAGGGGACAAATATCCAGCCACTGGTCTGACTGTGAAACCAGACCTTTCTGAAGTGGAAGACAAATCAACATTACTGTATTTCATTATGTATGTTTGCATATTCTAATTGATTGATAGAAGAACTATTGTCAGATTTCTTTTAAAATAATAGGCTGCTATCCAACAGAGAGATGGGACTTATCTTTGAGCAGTAAAGAATAAGACTGCAGTGTTTACAAAACAGCGCTTATTTAACTCATGGAGCTTATTTAGTAGGTAGAGAAACCATGAGGGTCACTGCCATAAAGTAAAGGAAAGAAACAAAATGAACTTAAATTTAGCACAGAAGAGCAGAGGGCAGGGGACTCCCTCATCCTGGGAGTCCTCTGCCCCACAGAGACAAGGGGCAGGGGACTCCCAAGATGAGAAGATAGCAATGCCGTTTGTGATACCATTTATTCCAAAGGAACACAGGCAAGAAAAGGAGAGTATGTTAAACATATCCACCTTGCTCAGATTTCCAGATGAATGAATTTTTGAATGTAGAAATCATCTGAATTAAAGCAAGTGAATGAAGAAATAAAAATAAACATGTTCTTGATATCTACTATGCCCTCCCAACTAAAGAGATAATGTGGATAATACCTTCCAAAATGAAACTGCAGATTTTTCAAAGACACATGAAGTTTAAGAAAGTTTAACTATTCCAACATTTATTGGGAGGCACATTTTATAAGCCTAGGTCTTTTAAGAAATTCCTGTTTTGCCATGCTGCCAGCTGTGTCCTTATCAGATGGAGAGTAAAGAAAGGCATAAGAGGATCAGTTATGCTTTGATCAATAGGGGGACTAAAATTGAGTTAATCAAAACTTTGGCTTCAAACATGAGGATTTAATAAACTCAAAGGAAAGGCTTCCGGTTCCGGTGGCGGCAGCAGCAGCAGCAGCGGCTCCTTCTATGAGCTGTCAGCGCCCGGCTTGTAAAACTGGGAAATTCGGTGAAAATTGGCCGAATTTCCCAGGGA
>JANHFM010010129.1:73135-86240 GCA_032468115.1 Grayia smithii
AACTCTTTGTAACGCCAGGCCCCCTTTTTGCCTCCTTGCTGGCAAGGGGTGATCCTGGTCTGATATTCTCTCCATGTTTATAGGGCTGGTCTGATCATATTGCTCAGACATGACCTGCATTAAATCCTCTGATATTAGAGCCTTCATCTTATTCATAAGTGCAGGAGATCTAGCTCCTGCAGTTAAGGGAGTGCAAGTTGCCTTTTGTGCCAGTCTCATCCTCTTTGGATGAGGTTGCCACTGATCTCCAAAGTCCTGAAACTTTCCTTGCAATCCAAGCAACAATTCATCCTCTTCCAAACAAAGGATTGTTTTGATTGCTCACAAGCTCCCTCTGGTGTAGTAGCTCTGGCACTAATGCCTTGCTACTCCATCTCTATTGGTTGAAATACTGAAGAGCGGGAAATCCCCTTTTGCCCCACCTCCTTTTCAGCTCTAGCAAAACTTTTCTCAATGGCTTTCTACCTCCTCAAAGCCTCTTTCTCCTCAGCTTTGAAGTACTTACTGGAAAATAGAGACTTTCCTCTTATCTCTAGTGTAGCTGCTTTTGCAGCAGCTCTGGGCCCGTCTGAGCTCATTTCTTGGGCTGGGCTTAGATCAGGGAATCCCTGCTCCTCCCCCCCTTGCCCATGTCTCGGAGTAATCCCCCATGTTTGTCCCCTTTGTTTGAGACAGGCAGACTCACCCATGCAGTGGCTTTGCTACACGGCCCTTGTTTCTATGGCCATTAACCAGCGTACTCAGCCAAAACTGAGTAGAGACTCTAGGTCCTTTATTATTCAAATGATGTCCTGAGGCCTTGACTCTTCAGTTTAAAGCTTTCAAGGGATTGCTGCCGGACAGCTCCCCCCCACCAGGCTTAAAAGACAGCCCTGTCTTTTTACTCATGATTCTGCTACCATTAATTTTGCTCCTATTAGTTGTATCCTGGTCTAAACTTTTTTTTCTTCGGAAACACCTCTCCTTGCTGTTTCTTGCATAAAAGCTGAGTCAAAAGTGGGGAGGCCCAGAAGGAGGCAGGACTAAAGAAATTATTGACTCAGCTTCAAGCAAGGAAGTAGAGGACCAACCCATGAATTCTATTATCCAATCAGCATGACAGAAAACTTCCAAGTTCTCTAATAAAATACATATAACTGTACCAATCCCTCGATATGTTGATATGATAAACTTAAATGACAAAGACCCTCACTTGACATTATTGTTATGACTCATTTTAAGAAATATTGTAGAGTTTGGAAAATTGAAATTAAAGGAGGTTACATTATAAAAAGCCTTTTATATTCTAAAATAACAAATGGTTTATACCTTTTGCCATTCTTTTGATGCAAACCAGAACCCCAATATTTCGGTACACCTAAATATTTCAGTTTGTGAGAAGAAATCCATTTTTTAACTGAAAAGAAACAAATATTCAATATACATTTGTTATCACACAAGGATGAAAACTATTATTACTGTCTATTAAATCTTAATATGGACAGAAGAGGATGGTTATTTTTTTTTAAACAGGGAACCTCTCCTTCACTGAAATAAACGGCACTGAAAAGTTTAGAATCTGAACTGTAGATGGACTGCATTTTCTTTAATGTTTATACATTTTATCCTCAATTCCTTCTAGTTTTAGCAAATTAAATATAACAAATGGACCCCACATGAGCAAAAAACTAACAAACATGCTAGCATGTTTAGCATATCATTTAAATAGTTGTTTATTATTCCTTCCCCCCTTTTCAAGCAGTTTCAGACTCTTAGTATTAAAAGGACAAGTTTTAGATCCACTTTATAAAAATTATTTCCAATAAATACTCAATACTATATCATTATATGGTTATAATTCATACTCTTAAAATAACCATTTAGAATCCTATATAAATTACAATAACTCATAATATATTTCCCATCGTTTTCTTATATTTAAGAATGATAACATTGTTTTATTGAACAAAAATGGATTGAATTACTTACTTAGTTCTGGTTTAGCAGCTCGCCTGTAGAAACTTAACTCAGTAAAGAGTGGTCCATTGTCACTGGGCTCCTTTAAATATTATTTTATAAATAAATGCAACATTTTAAATTTGATTTATTCTTTTTTCAACCAAAGGTTTTGTTAATATATAAAACATTCTTCTGTTTTCCTATAAAAACTATTCTTTTAACCATTTAATTTTTCTTCCTTCTAATTCTGTTCCTTCATAATTGTTATATAATTGGGAATGATATAAATACTTTAAAATTAAAGCATTTCCATATATCACAATGAAAATGTTTACATCAATATGGGATCTAAAAACCTAATATACAATACAGCTAAGTACGTATTTAAAGGACCCAAGCAAAGCAACCCATCTAATATGGAGACATCTACATCCTCCAGAATGCTTTCCACAATTGCTCTATGAACATTCCAGGGTTGTATACATACTTCTGCAGGTACAGTGAATTAAACAAAGCAGCTGTCTAGGCACATACATGGAGAGATAACTTGAGAAAGACTTTGAAGCAGCCATAAAAAAAAACTTTATGGAGCATGAGGCAGCCTTGCTGCTTTGCTTCTGTCAATGTACTTCACCAAACACTCTCATTTTCAGTATCCAAAATAAGACATATATTAACCTAGTTGTCTCATACCAGGTCAAGCTAGTAGCCTATCTAGGCATTCTATTCTGCCTATCAACACCTTTCCAGGATCTCAGATGGAGTTCTTCCAAAATAGGGATTGAACATGGGTTCTCATACATTATGTCTTTGCCATTAATGGAAACAAATGTATGTATCAAGCAATCTACCAGAGAATTGAATTGGTTTACATGGCTTATGCAATTTTTTTCTGATCTTCTCATTTTTAAATTGGTGTCATTTTTTTAACTAAATCAAAATATGATTATAACAAGACTAAATCGTTAGTTTTATTTTTGTTTTATAGAACTGTTAAAAGAGTTGTAGCCATCGATAATCAGTGTTATTTGTGACAGTCCTTTCCCAGATGACCCTGACTTGACTGTAATCATAATGCAGAATAGACTTAAATGTCTACATATACTGTAGTTAACTCTATCCTATAAATCTATAGCTAGTGTCAAATGTCACCATCTCCAAGAGATATTTTTTTCAAGCCATCTATTCATGCATAAATATAATTTATCACCTTACATTTAAATTCTAAATTATATCACAAAGCACAGAATCATATAAATATTTATATCAGTCACCTCTTCTACTCATGCAGATCACCTCATGTATATCACCAATATGAATCACTATGCATTAATACTTTTCAATATATTTAATAGTAAAAATGTGACATACGCATTATTTTACATCATAATTGCAATTGATTAATAGCATCTATAATTCCATACAGCAGATAAAAAGTAGCAAGAAAAAGGCAAGTTCACCTGGTTCTACTATCAAGCAATAATATTTGCAGTAACATTAAAATGCACTCTATAATTTGGCTTTTTTAATTGGTAGTCTTCTCTGATATCATCACAGTATTCAGAATGTCAAAACTAAAGGACCAGGAAATCATGGTCCTATCTATCAATTCACCCTTATTGGTTAATGGGAATATAAATGCAGTAATAAAAAGCAAATGAAAGGAAAACAGGTAGAGGACATGCCCCAACTTTTTTGAGGCATCTTGCATGCGCTATTACTAGCTATATGGAAATGATTGCATGATCTCAAATCCTGCTATTAATGAACACATGATCAGAATGATCCTTAACAGTTAATAGACTCCATAGCACACCATGTCTTCAAATGCCTTATACATCTGTTTACCCTCCGTAAGAACTCTAATTTTCCAAACACAAAATTCATGAGGGTACAATGATAAGTTATTCTCCTTTACCACATATCTCTAAAGTAAAATAGCTCATAATTGCAATTAGTTATAAAATAAAATATACAGTGATTGCCCTAGAGAAATACATACAAGCTACAGGTCTGATTCCAGATTGTCTGTCCCAACTTTACAAAAATTTTATTTCCTATGCAATTTCAGAACACCTCAAAGGAAACCAGTGTAAAGCATGTATGTCATTCCACTATTCAACACTCAATAATTAAGGATTATTTGAGCAAGATGACAATAGCATTTATTTTTATTAAAATATATTAGCAAAGCTTAAAATACATTCTAGTTTAATTTAATCTACTTAAACAATTCATATAATAGTGGTTGCCTGAAGATTTTCAAGAATTTCGGAAACCTACAAGTGGAAAAGTTTGTCTTTTCCATTTTATTTTTCAAATGCATTGAAAATGCAAATGCAACTATTTCAAAAGAAAGAAATTATTTCCAGAGTCATTCTGGAGTCAGGCACACCAAAAATGAATGAGTGAATAATTAAACAAACTTACCACTTTTATAACATAGGGTGCATCACTGGTAACTGACTCAGATGAATTAACATCAGCTGTTAAAATATAAGTAGTTTTTATCAACAGGATTTAAAACTATCTTAATATCTCAGCAGCAATTTTTACATAACCAACAGAGTAAATGGATGAAAACCAAATACAAATTCATGAGTATATTTAACAATATTGTATGGTGGAGTCTTACACATTCTTTGCACAAATCCACCTCCATATCGCAAACACTCATACAATAATATAAATTGATACATTTTACATATAATATTTCAATTTTGCTTGTAAACAATGAATGCTACATTCCATTTTTAAAAATTGTACGAACTTGCCAAACCTAACCACAGTCAATCAAACATACTATTCTGCTTTAAGAGCAACCAGCTGGTGCTGCCAGATGTAAATAAGTCAATTTAAATGTCCCATTAGTAAAACATTCAGTGATTTTGGTGGGTGAATTGAAGCAACAAAGCCTTTCCTAAAGAACAAGATTATGAACACCAAGTCCTTATTAGGAACATGGTAGTAACAACCATAATAGATATTTTAATTAGCAGAGTCCAGAGCCACCTTGCCCTCCAAAAAGATGTCATGTTCTTATATTTATCTGCTCGAACAGACTAGGGAAGATAGAGGAAGAGAGGGAATCCATTCTGTTAGAAGAGTCCATTCTACTGGCAGCATCACTGGATAAAATACCAACAAAAAGTACTGTGACAAAGGCCCAGCCCTTCTTGTAAGGGGAGCATGAAGGCAATGAAGAATAAGCAATAGAATCAGGCACACACACCCAACTACTTTCTATTCAGTTCACCAGATGCTGTCACCAACCCCGCAGTCCCCTCATCAATCTGCTAATCAGCTGAATGGCAGAATCCCAAGAACACTATTTGGCCTGTGGACATCCTTTCCGCAGCATGATAACCATGCATTCTACAGCAACTGCTTGTCAATTGATTGGCAAGCTGGCTAGAGCTGGAGAGCCTTGAGTGCTATACAACAACACAGCAAGCTTTCTACAAATTGTTTAAAGGGAAAAAGATAAAAGTCTTATTGTCCCTTTTCTAAGGTCACGGCTTTTCTACTGTTACAGGAAGAGAAAAGCTGCAAAAAGTGATGAGGTTCTCCTCCAGGCAATTCTATTAGT
Organism: Grayia smithii; assembly: GCA_032468115.1. NCBI lineage: Eukaryota > Metazoa > Chordata > Lepidosauria > Squamata > Grayiidae > Grayia > Grayia smithii. Next base: position 78,663 of record JANHFM010010129.1, read on the forward strand.
TGAGTATTTTGAAACAAAGATGTTTGTTCTGTAGGAAAATATATCCATTCTGCATGTGTTAAGAATACACATTCTAAAATAATTATATGCTGGCCGCTATATTTTAGCAATCTTGACAATATTCTTACCAAGGTACAGACAGCCAAAACCACCTTTGCCTATAACTGGACCAAGCTTCCATTTTTTCTTTAAAAGATCAGTAAAAACTTCTCCAGGAGGAAATTCTTCTGCAAGTTTCCGTTTTCTTGGGCCTCTTTTTCCTGCCGACTTTTTGATATTAGGCATAGTCACTAAAGAAAATTGAAGTAAAATAAATTAGAAATAGGATAAATTTGACTTATTTTTAAATCTAAAAGATCTTTATTGCCTTTTTCCATTTGTCACCCTGTGACAAAACAGAACAATGAAAATCAATCCCAAACAAGTTCTGATCATGGAGCTTTTGATGATTTTAGTACTGAATTTTTCTAGGACAAATTGATCAAAATGCAAATACAAAACTGTATTATTTCACATGTATTATGATACTTGCACCTCTGATAAAGATTTTAAAAAATGCTCTAGAGTTTGAAAATAATATTTATTCTTACCAACTTCTCTTATTGCTCATATTGCAGCAAATAATAATTACATTTCTGTAAAAGTTAAAAGATGGGCATATCTATAGAACCATTACTAACATGGACAGCTTGAATCCTTCCAGATATTGCTAAATGACATTATTATTCATTCTGGCTATGGTTACTGAAAATTGCCATTTAGCTATACCTAGATGACTACAGTTTACCTATCTTTTGGTATATGTCATAGAAGTGTAGCACAAAAGTAGTATCCATTTTTTCTTTTTTCAAACTCTGAAAAAAGAAATCTCACTAATTGTGCTCTTCTTTTACAGTAGTTTTTATTCTGATGTGCCATTTAATTAATGGGAAATTAGCAAAAACTGTCTTCTCATAATTGCTTCCATATTGCTATTTTTGAGTTGACTTTTTTAAGCTGAGAGTCAGTGATTAATTTTATCCCTACTATTGCCATCAACTCTTCCAAAGCATAGGCTGGCAGTCTTAGTTCAATCATATGCAATCAGGCAGGCAGATGAGGTTTGCCTTCCAGATTTCATAAAGTTTCATACTTGCACCTCTGATAAATATGAAAAATTACTCATCATAAATAAATTAATTTTTGGCAGAATCATTCATCATTAAAAAATCATATGTTTATATTCTAATATTATTTATGACAATACTAACCATTATTACTATTAAAACAGGAGCTATGCAACAAAGGCCTCTTGATGTCAAATTGATACTTCCACTATCCTACCATTATATTAAATAGGTTGATAAAAGCAAGAATTCAATCATATCTGGAGGGTCATACATTGTTTAGACTTTCTTTGTCATATCACATTATGTTAATTCCATTTGCCATTCCATGCTTCTTTGGGGAACTTTCAACTTTTGTATCACTTTTGCATTTAACGTCCAAGTTTCACAATCCTATGTCAGCACAGACACTACACATTTAAACCAATTCCTCAGAAATGCGGTGGATAGCCATACATAATGAACAGGATAACAATCAAAACAGGACAACATCAATCCTTTATTAAATATTGACACTTAAAAAACCCATTAAAATATCCAAAGAAATACTGGGCAAATATAATATAATTTGAAGGTGTTGACTTGCACTGCACAGGTGAAATTGAAAAACAGAGTCCTTCTTGCAATGAACTCATTTGAGCTAATGAAGATGATACATTTATCCCTAAAAATATAAGAATATAAAATCTGTGCACTGGCAAAATTTCCAAGTACAAAAGGCCACACTACTTACACCTGCATGTTACTACACCAATACATTACTACAACCTATGTTTTGGAGAACAACTTGATGTGTATAAGGCCAACACCAGCTACACAACTGGCAGCTTTGATTTCACATTGTTGTGCACATTATATTAATATATTAAATTTATAAGCCCCCTGATTCTCAACTCTGAGCACTTTACAAATTTTTAAAAATATTTAAAAATAAGGAACAGTATAAAAACAGAAAAAGAACAAAAAAGAACAGAGGAACCAAACCTAGAAGTTTGTAAGGAAAAGAAACGAAGGGGTAAGAACTGTACTTGTCCAAGGCCTGGGCAAAGAGCCAGGTCTTTACGGTCTTTTGAAATACCAACAGGATGGGAGCTCTTCAAACCATCATTGCACAGGGCAAAACTGCTACAGGGAAGATGCACTTCTGAGGCCCTGATAGATGTTAATTCTTTAATCAATGGAATCTGGAGGGTGCCATGTCTGCCAGATGAAAGTGATCTTATCCTTTCTGCTTTAAATCTATTCAACAAACAGTAAGTAATAAACTTCATACTTTATTTATTTGTATCTAAAAACAGACATAACCTACTAATGTAGTGTAGTATCATTTAGATAAGGGCTGTTAAACTCGTGGCAGGCTGGGTGCATCATGCGCTGGCCACACCCACACCGGGTTTAACGAAGGGGAGAAAAGTTACGTTGTGACAATGTAAGTTTGACACACCTGATTTAGATGACATGACATTAATTTGATACATAAACATTATCAGCTTATCAATGCTTGCATAAGAGAGTTAACAAAAAAGCAGAATAAAAAGATGGAACCCCATCTTTTCCCATTAGCTCATAGTCCCACTGCTTATTGTTTACTACAAAATTAGCACGAATAGAATAGAATAGAATAGAATAGAATAGAATAGAATAGAATAGAATTCTTTATTGGCCAAGTGTGATTGGACACACAAGGAATTTGTCTTGGTGCATACGCTCTCGGTGTACATAAGAAATGTATGCTTATGCAAAATGTATTCTTATGCAAAAGAAAAATGCATATTAAGGAAAGCAACGTGCAAAACATGTATGTGTTACAATACCATATTAAACATTTTTGAACTGATTAACTGGAGCTGAAATAAGATGAAACAAGAAATAGGAGAAAGCGACCCTATGAAAAACAAATCACTGATGGTTTTACAGATTATAGATATATATCAAACATAATATTGTGGGAATCTCAGCAAGAGTTATCAAAAGTGGATTACTTATAAGCGATTGTAAGCGTACCTTGTGTGCAGTGGATGGAAATAGAACATATTTTGTTCCCTCGTATGGAGCATTCTGGTTTGCTCAGATGTGATCAGATGCAAGATGCCGCCATGTCCTGGATTTGTCATGATGCAGATGTCTTGGTCATCAGTATAGCAACTCTTTTTAAAACCATCAAAGGTTATATCTGATAAAGGGAAAGTAAAAACACTGTAGGAAAATGGCAGCATAATAAAGATGGGATGCAAATAAATAAACATCTCAGGCTCAACTAAATCTTGAAGTACCGTAGCTGCATTGGTGTGTGTATGGTCTATGGTATAATCGTGCTACTTTAACTGTTGGTAAAACTGTTTTTTTCACTTTTTTGACACTTTTTTAAAAAGTCACCTAGAAGTAGAAATTAGAGGTAACATTTGTTTAACTTCACATAGATTGCAAATCTTTTTTCTCTTTTAAATAAAGGATTCATGTTTTAGGATTTGGTTAAAGATCTCATTGATTCCAGTGAGAAATTTATGTCACAGGGGCTTACTGAATTGATACATTATTCTGTCTAAAATTATTCGAAATGTCCTCATTTTTGTTTCCAGGAGAAAACCTTTAGCAAAATAAACAGTTGTGTCAGTTCCCTTCTATTTTTCAGAAGGGCAGGAGAAAGTCGTAGTTGTACGTAGATATCATGCTGAGCATGGTTTAGTTCAAGAGTAACCAATCTACTCTCCTCCCTCTGTTCTAAACACAAGATCGCATCAGTTCCAACTGCCATGGCGAAAGGCAAATAATTTGAAGAGTTGCAATTCCAAAGTTCTAAAGAGAGCCCCTTTCTACCCCTATTTTAACAAGACACGAACAAGGAAATATGAATGGCATCAGGCTATGAATTTCTCCTCTCCTTCCTACCTTTCCTATATAGCCAAGAGAGGAATTATGGTTAACTACAGCATGCAATGTCAGCCTGGCCTATTATTATATTTAGTTACAATTATGGATAATTTAAGCAAGCCAAATAAGTCAGTTTGCCATGATTAAACAAGCAGGTTACTTTAAAGTGAATTATTTAAAATTAATATTTTTTTGTTTTAGTTTTTTTTCTTAATGTTTTCCTCAAGTGTTGATCCATTGATTAGGACAGGAATTGATTTATTTTGTCACTCAAGCCTGACATCATGGGATGGGAAGAGTGACTAGCCCAGAGTCACCTAGCCAGTTTTCATAGTCTCCTCGTTTCTAGCCTGGTGACTTAACTAGATAAAACTTCCTCTCTTAACAATATTTCATATTAATCATGTTAATATGTCTTGGGAACAGTATGCAAAACCACATCCCAATTTATTCATGTTACATTAGATTAATCTAGTATCTACAAACTCAGTGAATATATAATATGACCATGGATTCTCAGGCTTCCCATGAGATTAGGTATATACACACACACAAAAGCAAATACACACGCACTTTCATCAGAAGCATACGGACAGATTTCTTTGAGTCTTTTTTCCATTAAAATGAGTCTTTCCTTCCATAACTCTTTTATAGTGAGAAATATTGTTATTACATAATTGTGTATTTTATGGAACAAGTTCTTGGTCCCCCAACTACAACTACTTTTTCTATTTTTGTTGGTGTCATTTAAAAATCTTAATAATTTTCTGATTATTTTAGAAAAAATATACATTTATATCTTGAAGAAAAAAGTAAAACTGACATAAATGCATGTGTTTTGACCTAAGGCTGTATTAAAGTTTGGATTTAGATACAATAGCATACAAAATCAGGATCAGCTACACAATAGAACCACTTGTCTAAAGTTTTTTTTTTATAAAATATGTGAGGTTCCTAAGAATTCTTTAAATAACATTTTAACAACTAAGCACTATTTGTAGTTCCAGGATTTAATATTGTATTTATTATTTCAGTATTTATTAGACCACATTATTTATTAGCTCTTAAAGTACTAACCTTGTAGAGTTGTGACTCCCATAACTATTGAATAGTTTCTTATTTTATGCCATGGAGCGTCAGGCCACCAATTACAGTCCAAGGTAAAAGATGGCCATAACATGCCAATTCGTCCCCTCCAGGGATTACGTGGAGCTCGGTCTCTGATTGTCACATTGGCTGAAAGAGGATGGATTCTGTCCTTGATACAATCAAAGGAAGTGCTAGTAGCCACAAAGACAGAGTTTCTTAGTTTCAAGTGCTGTTTTTTCTGGTGACAGTGCAGCTTAGCTGATGGTCCATAAAGTACTGGCAAGAGTCCCACAACATTGTCCACCAATGTCACCTTCTCAACTACTACACTTCCTACAAGATGAAACATTATCCCATAGTCATAGTTTTTGTAAGACAAAAAGCCTATAATTTTAGTGCAGTTTGGAAAGCCATCTCCTTTATATAAATGAACCCCATGAAGGCTTGAATGAGCTACATTGCCATTGTAAAGATCCTCTGCTAAGAAACATTCTTGACCTTTGATATGAAAGGCTATCCGTTCTGAACCAGCCACGCTATTATTATGTAACGTAACACTTTTTACTGCATTTGTTTTGATGCCAGCAACCCAGAACTTCGAGGTTTCTGGTTGTTTGCTTAAAACAACAAGATTGTTGATGAGTTTATGATTTTGGCCTTCTAAATGTATACCGTGCCCAATTGTACTGAATATCACATTATCACGTAGCAAGAGCCCACTATTTGTAATGCCTTGAATACCAACTCCACAGCTGTGGTGAATGCTGGAAGAAATTATGAAAGATTTGAGGGATGAATTTGTAATGTCAACTGATGGAGACTGTGAAGATCCAAAGTTCAAAATTTCAACATTTGAAAGTTGAAGCACACCTGCAGGATGGGAGAAGGACACATTTAAGAATCAGGACTTTGGTGGGGGGACAGGATAACCTTCCATAACTTGAAAAATAGAAACAGTGGTATTCTATTAACAAAGATATTCTATTGATGCTACTTTAGAAGTTCTTAATTTTTAAACCCTTAAGATAATACTATTCCAAATTTAAAAAAAGAAAGCAAATACAGCAACTAAGGTGTTAGTTAGGGACACAGGTTTTATTTTCATTAATATTTATACTTCCCTCACTAATTATTACTATGTTATCACACTACTAATAAAATAAAAAAATATTTATAATTCCCACATTTGTAAGGGTGTTTTGGGTCAATTGGTGGAAGGAGGCAATGCCAAACTATTTCCGAAAAACCTTCCCAACTGCAGGGGCTTGTCCAGACAGTCTCTGAGAATTGGACATGATTGAATGGAAAAAAGAAAATCACCCACAATAGTAGGTTTGATGTGATAACTATCAAATTAATTCATGTTCTTAAAAATACACGAGAAATTTAGAAAATTAAAATATGTTTCTTCTAAGCTATATGGATTGAGAATGATGTGTAAAATAAATATAAATACTTAAGTACCTGCATCTTGGTTTGCATAGCCCCAAGGTCTCACCAGAAGTCTTCCTGTGCAATCCATGTCAGATTTAATCTGAATGTTTCTTGTCAGAAGCCCAACCTCTGCAGCCAGGAGAATCCATTGACCATCTTCTAATCTATGGGAATGCCCTGAAGAAATCAAAATGTCAGAAAACAGTAGAAATGGAACAGATTTAATAAACCAAATGTGGGATCTCTACTAATTCTTCCCTTATGAAAACAGTTCATATATCCAGGCTATGTACAGTCGGAGTTCATAATTTATTGCAGTCATTTGGAAAGAGTCATTTACTTTATTATCACTTTTAACAACATTATTTTCTCCTTATTCCATATAACAATCACTGATGCAGAGCATAGTTCCTCAGCTGTTTTGTGATTGAATATTTTACAAGCTTAAATCAGTTCAATGGCATCTCAAATTTAAAAGAGGTTAAATATAAAGTCAGAGTTTATTGCACCTACCTAAAATTTTGCAAGCATTTGGAATTCTAGTAGTATGAGACAACAGTTAAATACAAAAATAATTGAGACAATTCATTCATTGTATAAGTTCTGATTGCCCACTTAAATGTCTTAAGAAGCAATACCAGCCCTTAAACTAAGTTAAGAGGCAAAGATACAAATGGGTATGAGATCATACATGCTGGTCCAATATATGTTGATTATAGTTTCTCTAGAGAAACTTAATGTATCTTTGCCCATGGCCTATAATATCTTCTAAAATTATCCAACCATTGTGCCAAAAGAACATAACGGGAACAGATTTTATATCACTTCAGTGATGGCTGGGTTAATCTAGGTGGTATTATAAATCACTGAGGATTGCCTACATTTAGAGTCTAGATCAGGGGTGTCAAATCTTATTTCATTGAGGGCTGCAACAAGTTGTGTTTGACTTTGGGAGACCGGGATAGGCTTGGCCAGGGTGGGTGTGGCCAGCTTGACATCACTTGTGTCGGGGGTGCCTGTGGTTGCCCGAGCACTCTGCCAGTGAAAATGGGCCCCCGAGCTCCGTTTTCAGCTGCCA
>JANHFM010010129.1:86250-97752 GCA_032468115.1 Grayia smithii
CCATGGCCTCCTGTAACCCTCTGCCAGTGAAAACAGAGTGGCCCTCCTGAGCTCTGTTTTCAGTGGCAGAGGGTTGCAGGAGGCTGTGGCAGCCAAAAATTGAGCTTGGGAGCCCATTTTTGCTGGCAGAAGCACCACAGGCCAGTCCTTCACTGTTTTTTCCAGGGTGGCCCCAGGGGTCAGATCTAAGAACCCCGGATCCGGCCCCCAGGTCTTGAGTTTGACACCCCTGATCTAGATACACATATTGTAGTCTTCCCTGCAACATTCTGGGTAAACACTGAACATTCATAGCAGTGGTGAAATTTAAATTTTTTTACAACCAGTTCTGTGGCTTGGTGGGCATGATGTGGCTTGGTGGGCATGGCTTAGGGGGCGTGGCAGGGGAAGGATACTGCAAAATCCCCATTCCCTCCCCAATCCTGGGGGAAGGATATTATAAACTCTCAATTCCCACTCCACTGTGGGGCCATCCAGAGGTGGTATTTACCTGTTCTCCAAACTACTCAAAATTTCTGCTACTGATTCTCCAGAACCTGTCAGAACCTGCTGGATTTCACCCCAATTCATAGCCTCTACATATGAACTTAAAATCAGTTTCTACTACCTGGGTCGGGATTCCAACTCTTGCCCTTCCAGACACAAATCTCTATTTTAACTGATTATCTTCATAAAGTTAACTACCTTATGAATAACTTGTAATTCCCATTTTGTTACTTAATTAAAGCAATGAAAATGTTAAGGCACCCTAGAAAGAAAACACTATTGAATAATGGCAAGTTTGTTGAGGAAAAATCATGAATGTTAGATAACCATTAATATGCAATATGTATGATATAATCTAAGCAAAGGAGACAAATTGCATACCAATATGTCTATGGAGAAGATGTTCACGGATCCTAATGCTACGATTGTTAACTTTTTCTAAAGTGATTATTTCAGCTTGATGGGCGTCATATGAAGAGGAACTGACAACAATATTGTCCCCTGGATGCCAGTCCAAATGATCTTGCACCATAAACCTGTAAAGAATATGAGATGAAAACATATTTAGAAGTGTAGCACTTGTTTTTCTCCTGGAATAATTAAGGAAACTGAACTATGATTAAGGAAAATAATGTATGAACAAATCTGCCCTCACAGTACCAGCAAGGTAATGAACAAAGTTCTGGAAGGCTGAGGAGATGAAGGCATTGTTTTACAGTGGTTCAGCTCCTTCCATTCTGTGTTGGTGGGGAAGGAAAGGTTGGTTTGTGGCCTTTGACTTATGGATGCCAAAGTGGTCAGTCTTTTCTCCCCTGCTTTTCAATATCTACAGTATATAAAGCCTTTGGAAAGATTCATTCAATAGTTTCAGGTGTAGTACCATCAATAAGCTAATGACATCAAACTGGACATTGCCACCCTGGGCTATAGATGAGATGATGTTGATTCTGTTTCCCAGTGCCTGGATCCTGTCAGTTTTGATAGGAGAGGAAACATCAAAATGGAATCTTGAAAAGCTGAAATTTCTACAAATGCACCAAGGTCTTCTATGACCACCAAAAGTTACTCATGTCTGGGTAAACAGGGAGCAAGTCTCTGATGTAAGTGCCCTTGTGGCTTCTGTTGGATCAGCAGGTAGAACCCTAACCCTAACCCTCATCTGTGGTCAGAGGACTTGGAGGTATGACCAACAGCAACTCATGCTCTTATTATCAGCCATCTAGACTACTGAAATGCTCTCTACTTGGGGCTGCCCTTAAATAATATTCAGAAACTGCAGTTGGTTCAAAATGCAGCAGTCTATGTACCTGATGTTGGGAGTGCACCAGGGGTGGGTTCTACCCACCTTCACTACCGGTTCTCTTCGTGTGTGTGCGCTTACTTCACTCGTGCATGCGCGTAAACTGCGCTACTGCGCATGCGCAGAAACTTTTCTCCCCAAAAAATCGCTGAAAAAGCGCTCTGCACATGCGCAGAACGCTAATTTCGGCAATTTTGGGAAAAAAGGGTAAGTTTGGGCGCGCGGGCAGGCCTGGGTCCGGGACGCTGCGAACTGGTTCGGTGACGTCACAGCGTCACCGCTACCTATTTGCGCGAACCGGACCGAACCGGGGGCAACCCACCACTGGCTGAAGTAGCCTATAGTACTGCACTCTAACCACTGCGGCAGTATAAAGATACTGTTAGGATGCTTCCATATCTATCATGCCAGAGGAAATCTCCTAAACCTGTCTCTGTCCTGTGACTGAATTGATTTAATCTGTCTAACTGTGGTGTATCAATGATTGAAAAAAAGTCATTTTTTTCTGACTGCAAGACTCAAGCTGGCAGTACCTCTTGTTTTAGCTAGGTCTTGATATTTAGCAACCATCAATGTCTCTCTTCCCTCCAACCCCCTTCAGCATCTCCTTTCTCGTTCTCCCTCTCTCCACATAATAACAAATGCCATCATATTATCCTTTCACCATAACTGAAAAGGGTTTTTAACCAAAAAACACAGGAATGGCATCTTTGCAGTCAGGACGTTTGCTCCCATTGGAGCCACATGTAATATTTGTGTGGGTGTGTAAGTATAGGTAAATCATCAAACTGATGCACCCTACATGAAAATATGGATAGCACTAGCAATAGCACTTAGACTTACATACTACTTCATAGTGCTTTACAGCCCTCCTTAAGTGGTTACAGACTCAGCATACTGCCCCCAACAATCTGGATCCTCATTTTACCAACCTCAGAAGGATGGAAGGCTGTCAACCTTGAGCTGGTCAGAACTAAACTGCTGGCAGTTGGCAGAATTAATAGAATTAGCCTGCAATACTGCATTCTAACCACCATGGTTCTTAGGCAAGTATTAGGAATTCATTGTTTTGATTTAACTTGAAGTAAGGATGAAGAGAATGCTATTGTCCCAGAAACTGTAGTAGAGAGTTGGAACACTGAGAGTCAGAGATGGAACACTGGTTGGATTTATTTTTTTTTTGACATTCTTCTACTGGTCAGCTGGAGGTGAACATTGATTTTTTTCATGGTGTTCAGTTAGAGGCAGAACTACAGATATGAAATAATCTATGAAAAGTTAAATGACCTTGCTGTAATTTTTATTTATTTAAAAATACAATTTTATTTTATTTATTACTTCTGGCACATGCAATCATGATTTATAGTCTGGCAAAGTTGTGAGGATGATGGGGATTATGATGCTTTGTCAGATTAATGTCCTATTTTTTTCCAGAAGTCCAAAGAGGCTTACACAAAGATCTTCCTTCATGTTATCCCCATAAAAATAATTCTGTGAGAATTGTTGGTTGAGTGGGTGAATTAATCAAAGTATCACAATGAGTTGTCATGGCAGACAATGGTCTAGATAGAAAATGTGGGATTTTCCAGTCCTAATCCAACAGATTGATCATTACACCACAGTGTCTTTCAGGACAAACCTTTCTTCACCTTCATGAGCAGCTGGATCTCAGGATCCAAGAAAAGGCAAGATGGTTTGCAAGTAGAAGTCAACTGTAGGCAATAGCTGTCATTTTACTAAATACTTCTGCTTGTTGCAGATACATAGTAAGGATTCTCATTTGAAGGAAGGGAAAGAGGAACTTAGGCTCAAGTATCCATGTTTCTGTGGAAAAAGGTATTTGGCTTCTTATATTTTAGATGGCTACTCAAAGTCATACATTTCTAACATCGGGGATGGACATTCTGGGAATGGACCCATGGATTGCATGAGGGAACTTCTAGCTTTCCTCCCTTTAGTTGGTTGACATTGGTCTGGAAATTGATCTGAAGAAGAGATTGTTCGCTGCAAATATTTTCTGGTAGAAATTTTAGTAACAGAGCACAAATAGCCTTTGGAAATTCTCCACTCAATTTGTGAGAAGAGAAAATGGGTGGGTGAAATCTCTGGGGGAAGAAGAATTTCTTCCACATTTTTTTCCTTCTTTTTGACAGTAGAAGCTGTGCTACTGAGAAGGGGCAATGGAAGGAAGAATACCCTGAGGATGTCTTCTCTTGGGACTTAATAGAAGCCTGGGAGCTCCAAGATGCAGTTGTGGGCATCTGCAAGAGCTGGCCGATTCATAAATCTGATAGCACAAATGTTTCTAGTCTGGAACACATGTACTAAAGTTTAGGCGTTGCATCACAATATGGGATGCCATTGACCACTGGAGAAATCATTGTTCAATGTAAGACAGGACTTCCACCCATGCCCTTTGGCCACCTTCTCAGAAAGTCACACTCTACTGAGGAATTTCTCTCAAATTCTTTTCTTTGAAATAATTTCTAAAGCAAATTGTTCTATTTCATCAAATTGAATCATTAATGGAGTGGAGGGGAAGGGGGGATTTCTCTGCCTAGCAGAAAACATTCTTCCTTTTCTGGCTGGTAGGAACGACTTCACAAATATCTCTTATGTTGTACATCACATGCAGCTTGTGTTAACCTTTCCCAACCTGTACCTATCCCAATGGATAAACTTCAAATCAGAATTGCCAGTACTATATATATATTTTATAACCCCAACAATCCTTTTCAAAGCAACCAGCTTCTTTACTCTTTGGAATATTTGCTTTGATCATTATTTGGGTAAAAAAGAAGAAAAAGCAAATATATTGATTATTGGTATCACAACCAGACTGTGAATTTTCAAATATTGTAGCAATGCTAATTCTGGGCCAAATAAAACAGTGTGCAGAAAATTAAATAGTTGGAGAATTTAACTTCCCCCATTAGAAGAAATCAAAATTGGGAAGCATACTGTAGATATAAAAAGTTCTGAAGATTAAATACTAAAAGATTAAATAAAGGTATATGGTATATGGAGAAGAAAATTAGCTAGTACCATGTTTCTCCAAAAAGATGATCCACCTTGAATAGAAGCCCTATCACATTTTTGAGCGCATGCAATCAAATTAAGCCCCACCCACAAAATTAGCCCTAATTAAGACCCTGCCCACCCCAGGGTGCAGGGGGAGGGGTGAGGCACACAGATAAAAAATAAGCTAGGGTGGGGATTGGGGGTGGAGGTGCCCTACTTACCAGGCCTCGCACACCCCGATATCTGCCTCGGCTTCTTCTGCGGCTGCTTTTTCTGCAGCCGCTTGCTGCCATTTGATGCATCACCCTGGACTCCATTTCACCTTCAGATGCCTTCCGGCAGGCGTCTTAAAGTGAAATGGAGTCCGGGGCGATGCATGCGAGTGGCAGCAAGCGGCCACAGAAGAAGTGGACCAGCAGCGGGCTCCTGCTGGGCGGGGCTGTCGGTGCCACCTCCGCGAAATAAGTCAATAATTAGAACCCTCCAAAAAAGAAGGCCTAGCTGTTTTTTCGGGGGGGGGTTAAAGAAAATAAGACCCGGCCTTCTTTTGGGAGAAACACGGTAGTAATATTCATATATATAAAATATATGCATTAACAATTGGAATAGTTTTTTAAAAATTTAATTGGATATTGATTTTACCAAATTTGGTTATGTATATTCAACAGAAAAGATAAATAACACTCCATTAGGCTTGAGAACTTACTTGTAGGTTAAGATATAAAGAATGGCTTAATTTACTATTGTTTCAGTAAAAAATGGCAAAGAAAGAACAAATGTTCTTATGTGGTAATTGCTTCTTATTTGAAAGTATCACTAAATAAAGATAGTTTATACAAGGCATTGATTTAAGGATTATTGATGGTTATCAGGCTATGAAAGATTAAACTGTGGGTCAACTTAAGTATGACTTACAAAATTACAGAATTGGAAGGGACCTTAGAGGTCTTCTAGTCAACCCCATACTCAAGCAGGTCACCCCATACCATTCTGGACAAATGACTGCCCAAGCTCTTCTTAAAAATCTCCAGTGATAGAAACCTATAACTTCTGGAGGCAAATCATTCTTACTGTCAGGAAATTTCTCCTTAATTCTAGGTTGGATCTCTCCTTGATATGCTTCCATCCATTTCTTCTTGCCTTCAAGTGCTTTGGGGTTGACTCTCTCTTCTTTGTGACATCCTCTTAAATATTGGAAGACTGCTATTGGAAGTTTAACCTGGTGACACTTGTCCTCTTGATTTGACAGTTCGAAACAAATGTGGATGTTTTCTCTTATTTTTGTACATTTGTGGATGAAACGGAGATATTATGAATACAAAGAAAATATTGTCTGGGACATTGTTTTTCTGTATCTTAGAGCTCCTATTAAAATTCTGGACAGTGGATCTTTTAAGAATGCCTGTTTACAGAATAAGAACTCTGAAAAAAAAAATCCCAGGGCACGAAACATTATACTAATCCTTATATTTACAAATAGATGCCATGGAGCCACTCATCCTGCCTCCATATGGTACTTCATCAGTGTTAATTTGTAATACACACTTAATAGAGCAATTTATTAATTGCATTTAGTCTGTTTTGTTTTTAACGCAAGTGACACAACGAACTGCACAACTACTTAGTGCCTTTTATACTATATAACTTTTTACCTAGGCTAAGTAATTCCATTTGTTTCCAAGTGCAGCCTTTACCTTCCCATATACCACTTTGCTTTCTGACATTTTCTTATTTGTTTAATTCACATGTCAAGAGAGGTTTGTGCAATCCACAATCAGCTTGCTTAAAGCTCTATGCATAATTGGGTGTAAGAGAAAACATACAAGTTAAATTATGGTAATTCTATGGCTAATCACATTGGTTTGTAATTAATAAAATTGTAGGCCGCCCTGAGTCTTCGGAGAAAGGCAGGATATAAGTTGGATATAAAAAAAAATTCTGACCACATTCTCAGCTAAAGAGCATTTTCATTATCATAGTTTTGCTTATGATTCTATTCTATTCTATTCTATTCTATTCTATTCTATTCTATTCTATTCTATTCTATTCTATTCTATTCACTTTCTTTCAAATAAATATCCTTTATTGGTGTTGTATATCATCCTACCCCTATTTTTTCATTTTAGCTAATACGGTAGCTTTAAATGTTTAGAAATGGGACAACTTTGCAGATCGTTTGCAAATCAACATGATATCAAACAATGGGTTGCAGTTTACTAACAGATCTCAGTTTATTGCTTTACAACAAGCATTCAATAATGTGCACATCAGATTGCTGTTTTTGAAGAACCATTCTTACAATACATGCAAGAGCCAGTCTGATGTCCTTGCTACTGTGCTAGACCTAGATTAGAGAAACTCAAGTCCACATTTATCTATCACTTAGAGACTTTGGTCCAGTGGTGTTCATTCAGCACAACCTACATGATTTGGTTGTGAGTGTGGAGATAAAATTTGGAGGAGGAAGTACTACATATGCAAGTAATGAGCTGCAGGAAGAAAGATAGAGTAAAAAATCCAAATTAAAGCAAATAAACTTTCTATTATGCAGTAACTTTCCTTATCAGGAACTTGGACTGTGAGAATAACTGTGGTAGACAGGAGGAAGAGATGTTGCCCAACAACAATCTGAGAAAACAAAATATAAGGATGGAGAAAGCATCTTAGAAGGGACCCTCCTAGTTTTGGGGAAAGTAGTGGCAGGGGAGAGAGGAAGTACTTTCAGACTTTCAAGATTCTGTTACTATGACCCTATAATAAAATTAGGATTAACCTTCAGGTTTTTTGTTTCCCAGTTAGGTCTACTTTGAGAGCCTACACATATGCTTTTAATGACTCAAGAGTTCCCTGTCAAGTTGAAGATAGCATCCTTCTGAGAAGGTCTCAGTATAATTTTTAACAAGGAGAACAATAAGCTAACTCCTCTGAGTAAACAAACAGGGACAACAAAGGGGAGTTTAACAGGGGAGAAGAGGCTATAGAGCAGGGGCCCCCAACCTCTGGTCTGTGGACTGGCACTGGGCCGCAGCATGCTAGCAACCGGGCCACTCAAACTAGTGAAGCCCCATTTGCAGGATGCAGGCAACATGTGAAACCACGCCCACTCCAGTCTGTGGAGAAACATCTCTCCAAGGAACCTGGTGCCCTAAAGGTTGGGGACAACTGCTATCAAGAGAAGCAGAGCAAACGAGGGGAATGGGTGATGACTGAGAGCTGCTGACTATGCCCTGCTCCCTCAGCTGAAGCAGCTTCAAGAGACGTACAGTATAAGGAAGCCAGCATCCAAACAGCAAACTTACTGAGTGAACAAACAAGGACAGCAAGTAGGACTTGGTAGATTAATTGAGAGGAGGTCAAGAGGGAGGCACTTATTTTTATTTATTTTTTGTTCATTACAGGAACAAAGAGATGGAGGGGGCCTTCTCTTGTGACCTAGAGAGGATATGAAATATTTGTTTTCCTCCCCAAGGAGGACAAAAACCACATATACTGCAAGGATATTATTTTTGTTCCCTGGAAGAGAAGATGAAAGGTCTAAAAGCAACACTGCCTACACTCACAGCTTACCAAAGAAGACTAGGAATTCTTAAATCAGATATAAGAAGCATTTATGAAGGGACAATAGCGGCAAGACGCCAGGAGGAATAGCGAGAGAGAAATGAAACCATGTAGTATAAAGGCTGAAGCTTTGCAAGAAGAATGGCAGCGCTCCAAGTAATGCACCCATTGAAAGCATAACTCTGAGGCAGGTAGATTCTTCAAAGAACAATTTATTGGATACTTCATATTGGCACAACTGATGGAAAC
This sequence comes from Grayia smithii, assembly GCA_032468115.1. Lineage (NCBI taxonomy): Eukaryota > Metazoa > Chordata > Lepidosauria > Squamata > Grayiidae > Grayia > Grayia smithii. The sequence goes on from JANHFM010010129.1 coordinate 94,865, forward strand.
TGACTCTGAAAGTTTCTCTCAGTTTTCACCTGATTAAAAGTGAAAGTTTTTCCCCTTTCCCCAAGTCATCAGTCACATTGTCCAATAGAGGTGCTGGCCAGTTGCTTGGTTACTTCACTCCTCCTCTCCCAGCCACCTGTTGGAATGACCTTGGTTCCCACAGGAAAAACTTTTTGTTTTGACTGCAAAACCGCAGCTAACTATTCCCCCCCTCCCTGTCCTCTCTTCTGCCTTGTGGCAACCCTGAAGCCACAAAGATAGCCTCAGCCAGGTCTGCTTCAGGGTTGACAAACAGTTTTATTCTCCAGAGCCTTCAGGATGAATTCTAGGCCTCCTTGATGTTGGTGTTTTTGGACCACTGTACAAAGAACAGCTGGACAAGTGGACAAAAACCTCAGGGTTTAAGGAGGAGAACTTTAGATATTTGCAGTGGGAAACATTCCTGCTTCTGCTTTGCAGAGCAGAAAAGAAAAGAAATGATGGAGGTGATCTCAGACTGCCTTCTAAGAAATACCAAATGACAATCTGCTGCCTAGATTGTTAAGTGGTGCTTCACTAGGACTCGTATTCAGGATATGGTAAAAAGTCTCTAAAGAAACTTTAAGTCCACTGACAATTACCCTTTCTATTGATCCACATGGGAAGACATGACACAGCTGTGCTACCTTGAAGACAATATAAAGTGCTATGAAGTATTGGGCAGGAAGGTAAAAGACTGAAGGCAAAGGTGAGGTTTTCTTCAATCTTTCTTCTCGAAAGACATGGCCCAGGTAGAGAAAGAAAAATGCTGGGAATGAACAATTGGCTATGCAGATGTTGTCCACATGATTACAGAACTTTCAGAGAGGGGGAGACATGGTAGTGATGGAAAAGTTCCACTATCTGGACATCTGTCAGAACATCAACTCAGCCAAGACTGTAAAGTCTCCCAAAATTCCTCAGTGGTTTTACTGATTGATCCATATTTCTGAAGACTGAAGAAGAAATAAGGGGATTAGCTATTCTAGATATGAAAGCTGGCTGAAGGGGTAAAAGGAATGGAAAAGTTTGGAAAGAAATTGAACTGTTCTGTAGAAACCAGATAAATGCTTTAACAAATTCTTAAAACCAAACTTTCCTTTTGCTTAACTCTTTGTTAAGTCATGCCATTCCACAGACATTGTTAGGTGCAAAGAAGCAAGAATGACACAGTAATTTACGCAGAGAAGTTTCTTTATTGTTGCAAGATTCCATAGACAGGAATCTTGCCAGACTAAAGCACAATCTGCATAACAATTAGATATGCCCGTGGAAGGTTAGGGAGGGTCCACTTTGGGCCTCTTCATGCATACCAAGCATCCCAGTCTGATTTGTCTTTTAGCTACATGGGAAACACCCCTCTATACATTCTACTACATACAATATTATTCATATAAATTAGAAGAAGACACAATTATTTATGTTGCACTTAGATAGTAGCCACAGAGCTCAAGCATGAAATTATTTAAGTTGAATGTTTAAGATCATATGGCAAAAATGTAAAACCACCTAAAATTGTGTTTCTACATGAGATAATATGAGAGTTAGATGAGAATGACAAAATCTGACAGATTAGTTTTGGCATTCTTGAATGAAATTGTACATAATCTTAATGATCAGATTGCAGAAAGATTGCAAGGTTTAGCAATCTTCCAATATTAGTCTTTTTAAAAAAGTGTTTATTTGCTGTCATTTGCATGGCAGCAAATATTCATCTACTGCTTTGCAAAATAGCACTGAGAACCCAAAAATCTTATGGAGGTTTCCATTAATCTTACATAGGCTGTTTGGAGAATTAGGTTCCCAATACCTCCATATATCTAGCTGCTTTTTTAAAAAAAGTGAAAATCTGAAATATTCTGTGGTTTCCTTAAAAGTACTTGTTATCCTTTGTCAAAATTAGGTGTAAAATGCCTTAAAACCTTCACCAATGTAAGCAGATAGCTTCGTTCATACTCGTGCAGTTTAGAAGACCTCAGAGTTCAGCTTGCTTTTTCATGAAAGCTAAGATTCTTTAAGAGTCAAATTATACTTGCCAAAGTCCTTCTAGAAGTACAGAAGGAAGATAGAGGAGAGGAAAGCCCATGAGCTTAGCTCAGGCTCATAAAAGCAGTTCATAGTAATAATATAATAATGGGAGATTTTAACTGCCCAGACATCTGTTGGAAAACCAACTGGGTCAAGACTCCAAGGTCTTCAAAAGTCCTCAGTGGTTTTGTTGACTGAAGGTTGAAGTAGAGACCAGAGGATTGGTTCTCCTGGATATGATCCTAAGATTGGAAAGAGCTGATTAAAGAAATGAGTGAGAAATTTGGGAGGAAGGGATAATGTCAGTTCGGGGTTCAGGGTAGTACAGAAAGTGAAATTGGGTTCTTATTGTACATGCACTCTATATTTCAGGAGCAGCAAATGCAAAACATTTATTGCCCTATCTGGAATTTCATGGCCAGAGATTCATATAGAATGCAGGAAAGTTAGGAACTTCTCAAGAAAAAAATACTAGGTGTACATTTCAGCAGAGCTTGGAAAACTGATATGAATTCATAGAGAGCTTTCATCTGATTTTGAGTTAAAAGGGGACATATAGAAAATGGAAGGTGGGCACCACCCAGTCATCAAGAAGTTAATAACAAATATCTACAGAGAAAAAGGTGAGGCAGATTAAAGTGCAAAATAAATTTAGATTGTTCAAGTGGAGCTGCTACTAGTAACTGTAGTAGAATCATCACAAGTGATGGAAAAAGGGCAGAGCTCCAGATCTTACTTTGCTTTGGTTCCCTCCCCAAAGGGGACATAGTATAGTATAGTATAGTATAGTATAGTATAGTATAGTATAGTATAGTATAGTATAGTATAGTATAGTATAGTAT
>JANHFM010010129.1:190275-200458 GCA_032468115.1 Grayia smithii
TTTGTTATGTTTTTATGTGTATAGATTTTTGTTGTAGACTCGTTTAATGTATTTTTCTGTCTTTTTCCTTCTTTCTTTTCTTCTTTTTTCTCTCTTCTTTCTTTTTGTATTTTATGTTTATTTTTCTTGTAAATACTAATAAAGATTTATTTTACAAAAAAAAATCTGCAAGATGAGACATACAGTGTTGTGATCCATTAGTACTACTATATATTGTTTTGGTGAGATCACACTTGGAATACTGTTTCCCGATCTGGTCACCCTGATATAAAAAAGAAGTTGAGACTCTAAAAGAGTGCAGAAAAGAGCAACAAAGAAGATTAGGGATCTGGAGGCTAAAACATATGATGAGTGGCTGCAGGAACTGTGTATGTCTATTCTAGTCTAATGTAGAGAAGGCCTAGGTGTGACAGGAGAGCAGTTTTCCAATATTTGAGGAGTTGTCACAAAGAAGAGGGAATCAACCTATTCTCCAAAGGATCAGAGGGCAAGACAAGAAGTAATGGATAGAAACTTATCAAGGAGAGATCCAACCCAGAACTAAGGAGAAATTTCCTGACAGTGAGAACAATTAATCGGTAGAATAGCTTGCCTCCAGAAGTTGTGAGTGTGTCATCACTGGAGGATTTTAAAGAAGAGATGGGACAGCTGTTTGTCCAGAATGGTAGGGTTACCTGCCTGGGTTTCGGTAGAAGTTCTCCAAGGTCCCTTACAACTCTGTAATCTGTATTCTGTAAGAAGTGGTTCTTTTGCCTTGTGGACACCCCAATTTCCTCCTAATGAAATCTGAAGCATTCTGTTATGTAATATGACTAATGAGTTTAGCATCTGTGTAAGACATACAAATAGTAAGAACAGAAAAGTTGTAGATAGTAAGGACGATGACCTTGATATGGGAAAAACTTGGTTTAAGTCCAAAACAAGCAGAAGGAAGGCCTAATTCACATGAATATAAGGAGAGGACAGAGGAGTAAAGCACAATCACACTTAAGAAGGCTTTGTTACTATTGTATGTATAGGATTTTATGTATAGGGATGTCACAGTGGCATACGATTTCCTTCACAGCATCTTTGAGTATTTGTGTGATGACTTTGAGGTCTCTTCTCAGTCTCCAGTACCTCATAGAGCAATTGATGGGGCATAAGGTCCATACTGATGACATGTCCCACTCATCCCATTGGGCTCTTAGAATCAGGGACTTCATCTGATTCAAGACCTTCAGATTGGCAAAAGAGAGTCATCCAATTGGTCTTGATGTATCCTCTCTTCTTCAGACCCTGGACAGCATGTGACAATATGCAAGCAAACAACAGAAAGAATAGAATTGGGGCTAGCACATAATCTTGCTTCATCCAATTGGAAATGCCCAATGCAGCTGGTATATCACTGTTTTAAAGGAACTGTTATGTCATTCTATTGGGTAGCTGAATCAATTTCATGACTGTCTTCGCCAATCCATAATATCTCAGGATAGTCCAGAGAGTTTCCCCTCCCCAGTTTACAGTGTTAAATGCCTTTGGCAGATCAACAAAGTCAGAATAAAGTGGTTTGTTCTGCTCAGTGTACTTTTCCTGAACTTGTCTCACAGCAAGTATTATGTCTGCTGTTCTCCACTCTGCCCAAAAGCTACACTGTGCCTCTGGGAGGTTTCTTTCTGAGGCAATGACAAGTCTGTTCAGGAGAATGTGGGCAAAGATCTTGCCTGCAATGGACAGCAGTGGGATACCCCTGTGCTTTCCAAAGTCTGAGTTGCTTCCCTTATTTTTATATAGAGCCACATAGAGGGCATTGCAGAAGTCATTGAGCATCTCTTCTGTGAGACAGATGTCTTCCAAGACAGGAAGCCTGTAAGGTGTTTGGGTCTAGTGCTTTGTAGATCTCTGCAGGAATACCATCCTGCCCTGTTGCTTTATTCTACTTCAACTGCGTTATTTTTTTTTAATCTCATCAGTGCAGGGAATGTAATGGAATGTGTGGATAACCTTGGAGGACATGGGAAAGAGATTCTGCCTAGGGAACAATCAGACAAGAGCAATCACTTAACAGTTAGAGAATGAAACTTAGAAAAGATTGCCTTAATTGATCAGACAGTAAAAAAAAACAGTAGTGGGAAGTCTGTACCTTCAGAACTGCAAGATTGTGCTAATATAGACTTTATACGTGTCTTCCACATTCATTTATTTAAAGGTAAAGTAGAAATGTTCTTCAGCAGAGAATGTTGATTGCAAAACCTGCTCCATGAGTCCTGTTGTCAGCCCGTGGTTTCCTTTTGCAAAAGAATCATATCCATTTGCTGCTTCCTGTAATTAACCCTCATCTTCAAGCTTGGTCTCATTGAGTGCAATGATCTCAGTGATGTACTGGTGATGTTTGGCTGCTATGAATGCTGTTCATCTTTCAGACCTCGACACCTTGTCTCTATCCAGCAATCTACAGACACCCCAGGCTCCAATGATGTGTTTACTTTGATTTGTTTTTCTTCTTACTCGACCTTAAGAAGATGATCTGCTAACCATAGAGCCAGATGTTATGAGGCAGGCAATATTTAGGGTACTTTTTCTAATCCCTCCCTCATGCGTGGGCAATTGTATCCTAAAAGGGACTGCCCAATTCTTTGGATATCTCTGCTGCCCTGAGATGAATGACCACTGGTCCAAAGGCCATCCATGTACAAGCTTGTGCTCCACATAGTCATCTCCACCTGTTGTTTCATCACTCCTCCATTATTACAGAGAATGAGGTTTGGAAATGAGATGAATTGCAGATGAGTTGTAGATAAAGGTGAAATACACATCAGAAACCTGTGCATGAGGGAGTTTTAAGTGAAGCAACCATTGTATAGAAACAGTCCTACTCTCTCAGCACCATAATCCAGCGTCAAGACAACAGTTACAGCTTGAGACCTCTCCTGACAGAGGGATGACCAGAATCTTGATATCTTATCATACTCATAGTGCTCCATAATGCCTGCTGGGCCTGCCTGTTTGAGCGTTGATCAGTCTCCTCTGGCCATTCTGCCATGGCTAGACTTCATTTTTCATCATGGGTCAAAGACCCATCAGGTACTCTCACCTGGTTTGGTCCATCTATTGATATTGTTTACCAAGGTGTGGCAGCTGTACACATCACACCTACTTGGAGCTACATATGAGTGCCAGGTGGAGACCAAAAGTGAATGAGCAACCTTAAAAAGGGGTCTCACTGGAGGTTCTACCCCTCACAGGGCATCCCATCCACCCATTTTGTTTCTATAAGTAAAAGTAAAGGTTCCCCTCGCACATATGTGCTCCAGGGGTGGGTTCTACCTACCTTTACTACCGGTTCTCTTCGTGCACACGCGCACGCATGATTTGCGCGCGCTAGCTCGCTTCACTCTTGCGCGCGTGTAAACGAGCTACTGCGCATGCACAGACAATTTTTTACAAAAAAAATCACCGAAAAAGCGCTCTGCACATGCACAGAACACTAATTTCGGGATTTTTGGAATAAACAGTGAGTTTTGGGCGCGTGGGTGGGCCCAGGTCCAGGACGCTGTGAACCGGTTTGGTGACGTCACGGCGTCACCGCTACCTATTCGCACGAACCGGACCAAACCGGGAGCAACCCACCACTGATGTGCTCATTGTTCCCGACTCTAGGGGGTGGTACTCATCTCCATTTCAAAGCCCAAGAGCCAGCACTGTCCGATGACCTCTCCGTGGTCATGTGGCCGGCATGACTAAATGCCAAAGGTGCACGGAACGCTGTTACCTTCCCACCAAAAGTGGTTCCTATTTTTCTACTTGCATTTTTACGTGTTTTCGAACTGCTATGTTGGCAGAAGCTGGGACAAGTAATGGGCGCTTACCCTGTTATGTGGCACTAGGGATTTGAACTGCTGAACTGCCGACCTTTTGATCGACAAGCTCAGCTTCTATATCTAATCTTAATAAAAGTACTTTTAGTTTTCCTATGAAGTTGATTTCTGGGTTTGGTTCGCATGGTGGGGTTGACAAATCTTGATGGAAAAAGATCCATCCAATCCAGTATTCCATTTCTTTCAAAAATTATCAAGCTTCTTTCCCCATTGTTCAAATGTCTGCCTGTCTGTTTGTCTGTCTGTCTCTGCCTCTCTGTCTCTCTGTCTCTCTCTCTTTCTCTGTCTCTCTCTCTCTGTCTCTCTCTCTTTCTCTGTCATCTCTAGGAAACTTATAAGGAGGACTTGGGACAATACTCCCTTTCTACAACAGCCTTTGACCTGGCATTATTCGGTATTGTTTTTGAATCTGGACCAGTTCTAATCAATTTCTGTATGAATTGGTTATAAAGCTGAACAGATATCAATGGGATCTAAATTAGTTTTGTGATGTTTTCATATAGCTGCCTAAATACTGCCAGTTCATTTCACAAGTATGCCAACACATCACTATGCCATTATGAATGACTTGAGCAAAAACTGTCAACAGCCTGGGATTTTTCTGTGGTTTTGATATAATAAGGCAATGTTGGCAAACCTAGCTTTGGAAATAAAACTATTGCAAACAAAGGGATTGAAAGCCAAGTAAACATAGTTAGGATCAGCTTGCCTACGATGAAGAAAGTTTGGACTTCCCATTAAAACTTAGTTCAACTCTTTCTGTTTACAGGGTTTCCTTTGTTCAGTATAAGTGAATTTTATTTTGCATTTAGGCTTTATTACAAAGCCACATGGTGTACATTCCTCTGTCTGCTGCCAAGTTCACCCATACAATAAGATGCTTTTGTTTCCAAAGACCTGCTCGCCTCATTCACTCCTACAAACATACTGATTGGTGAATGCTTAATTTACTGAAAACGAATCATTCATCCATTTATCTTGCCCTTCTGCTTGTACAATCTGGAATTTATTTTCTTCTCATATTCAAGTCAAATAATGAAACATAGGAAATAAAAGAGAATATTTAGACCCGGCGGCAAAGGGGGTGAGCAGGGAGGGTGGCAGGGAGAAATGTCTATGCTTTTAAGTATGTTTGTTTCCCGATGTTACCAAGAATAGACTTTCAAAATTATTTTTTTAAATAAACACACCATGAAACAAAGTTGTCTTAAAGCCTCAAACCAGTTTGATTTAACAGTCTTGGTGTGTCAGGAGTTTAGGTTATTGCAAGTGGAGTTGTTCTTGCGTTTCAAAGGGGGCCCTAGGGCCATCTTGGTTTATCTCCATTTCAAAGTGGCACGGGGAATGATCAAAAAGTAAAAACAACAAGGGAAATAAAAACGAGAGCACCAGGCAGGATTCTAATAGAATTATGTTAATTAAGAGCTGCCAGAAACCATAATCTTTCCACCCATTGCACATGATTTGTCTTTGTGCCATGATACCTAAGAGGTACAGGGAATGAGTTCAGGGAAGGCTTTTCTCTGGATTAACACTTTAGCCTCAGTGGTAGAATTTAAAAGAACTTTCCACATCAACTCTGAAAGATTTCCTATAAAATATAGGCATGTGACGCTATCAAAATGGGAACTGCACTGCTGGATCAGATCACTGAGATATTTTCGGCAGTTGCGGTAAATGTACAGCAAATTTCTTTTGCATTTTTTTTTCAAACTTTCTACTTTAATCTGATGGAAAAGTGAATTGAGAAGATGCAGGGTATGTGTGTGTCTCAGGAATGGCATTTATGGGAGTCTTCTATTTTTCTTAGGGCAAAGTAGCTGAGGGATGTGTAAGATTGCCCAGACCAAAGATCAGTAGCTTCCCATGTCATATTTTTGCAGATCAGGAAGTACAAACAGCTAGCATGATGTAAAAACACACACTAAAGCACATTGGCACCACTGCTTTAAAACATTACAATAGTTTCAAAATATCCCCTCAACACATTTAAAAGCAAGTCTAAAGCCTGGAATGATAATTCTTCTGAAAATGGAATTGAAAACAAAAGTCTCCTTCAGGATTTGTTATTTATTATTTAGTTTACATCCTGCCTTTCTACTCAATCAAATACTGAGGGTAGAAATTAGATATCAGATGTGAAAACAACATTAGCCCAGCCACATATCCATAATACGTTTGCAGCCCTTATATATTGTTTTCCTTTCTTGCCTCATTGTGCAAACTACATTCCCCCACCCTCCCCCAGTTATTCCTTAGGTTCCTCCATCATGCTTGATGAATCAGAAATCTGTGAAGAAAGACCGCAATGATAAAGTGTCCCTTGTTCAGTCTCTGGTGACAAACTCTCTCCCTGTAATACAGAGGTGGGGAACTGTGGCCCCTTTATGACTTGTGGACTTCAACTCCCAGAATTCCTGAGCCAGCCATGCTGTTGAAGTCCACAAGTCATAAAAGAGCCATCATTCCCCACCCCTGCTGTAATGAAATGTGTGGCTGACCTTGGAGGATGAGAGGAAGGGATGCTGTCTAGGAAAAAAATCAAAAAGAGAGTTAGGAATGCTAATGGATTAACTGTCAGAGGAAGAAATCTAAGAAGGATCGTCCTTAATTGACTCAAGGTTGACTCAGCTTTACATCCTTTGAGCTCGGTAAAATGAGGACCAAGATTGTTGGAGGGCAATATGTTGACTCTGTAAACTGCTTAGAGAGGGCTGTAAAGCACTGTGAAGTGGTATATAAGTCTAAGTGCTATTGTTATTAATTATTCAGGGGGTGAGAAGTAGCAGTGGGAAGTTTGTATCATCAGATCTGCAGTAAGATTCTCTTATTGGAGCCTTACAATAAAGTAGGTTTATCTCATTTAGTTGAGCTTCTTGTCTGGGGTACCTAGGAGGACAGGTACTCCAAGCAGCAACTTCAGGCTTTTCCCTCAAAGGATATCAACTCCACTTAGTCTTAGTGGATGTGAACCAATGGCAAGATGGCCTGTTTCATCTGGGTCAGTATTTAAACCTAGCCCTATTCCAGAAAAACTGGATTCATGTTTTCCAGCTATGGTAGAACAATTGTATGAGAAGAAGTTGCTCTTTTATTACTGAAAACTCCAGATATATGATTTTTGTTAAACCATTGTTCGGCTAGTTCAGAGACTATTTCCTTTCCCCTCCCCAAATCAGTTATATTATATTTTAAGCACCCCTGGATCACCTGTTTTGAAAATCAAGTAAGGTTGCTAGGTGACCACATCCCAGTACCTCCTTGCAGGTTTATCGAAGCACTAGAAAACAAGCGAATGAATCGTTTCATGTCTCTGGAATCTTCTACTATTGAAAAAAGAGGTTTAACCATCTGAGGTAAATTCTTAAATCCTGATATTCAGGCTGGTAGTGTTATTTTCATTTGTGTTGTTTTTATTATCTCTGTTTTTGTCTCAAAATAAGGATGATTCTTAAAAAAAAATAATATTAAAAGAACAAGTTGCCTTTCATTAAAAACAACTTTAGCCAAATAAATATTGAGCACAGCTTTCTCTAACTTGGGGGGGGTTCTGACAGAGCTGATGGAACTATAATTCCCAGAATTCCCAGGTTCCAAGACCAGTGTTTCTCAACTTTGACCATTTTAAGGTATGTGGACTTCAACTCCCAGAATTCCCTGGCCAGCATGCTTTAGGATCCTCAAAGCGTTGGGGGCAGCTTCTTCAAGATTCTCCAGAAATTCCTATCAAAATGTATTTGTTAATGTAACAGAATGTAAAAATATTAAGTATGTGGGACTTACCATATTATCAAAATGTAATTAATTATATTTTAACTGTAATTAAGCATACATTCCAATGAAATATCATCAAATCTCCTGACCATTTTTGGAATGCAGACCCTAATGTGCTATCCGAAGACCGAGTGTAGTCCTTGACTCAGAAAAGATTGAGCATCCCTGCTTTACAACAATCCTATTAAGGTCAATATAATTAAATTACAGATTGAAGAGGGAGGCATGGCATCTTAGCTAACTAGTAATAGCTAGTTAGTGAGGTTTTGCAATATGTCAGATTCAATTGTAGTAAGGTGCTTTGGAGCACACTGTGATGCCAGTGAAATCCCTGTCTGCAATTCCTTAAAGCAACAATTTTTGGTAGTGACTGTGATAGTGGTCAGCTTCAGGGGGTACAACAATATCCTGAATTTACGGAGTTGAATGTTGTGAGGCATTTTTCTTGAACTGTGTATGAAGCACTGGGCAGCCCTACAGTGGTGAGTTTCAATTTTTTTTACTACCGGTTCTGTGGGTGTGGCTTGGCAGGCGTGGCGTGGCTTGGCTTGGCTTGGCTTGGCTTGGCTTGGTGGGTGTGACAGGGGAAGGATACTATAAAATCTCCATTCCCTTCCCAATCCAGGGGAAGGTTACTGCAAAATCCTCATTTCCTCTTGATCAGCTGGGACTTGGGAGGCAGAGAATAGATGGGGGCAGGGCCAGTCAGAATTTTTACTACTGGTTCTCCGAACTACTCAAAATTTCTGCTACCGGTTCTCCAGAACCAATCAGAACCAGCTGAAACCCACCTCTGGAGCCCTATCCATCAGTCCACAGCTTCTGAATTCAGCACTGCAGTTCCTCTACAATTAAAAACAAGTGTGTAAGAAAAGTTAGAAATAAGAAATGACATAGAGTGATTAGATATACAATGGCTATAATGTATATAATGCACTGAACTCTGATTTTAGTTATATAAACAATGCCACTGGTCTATTAACTATATATTAGAGATATGTAAAGGAAAAACTGCAATAAAAATTACTATTAAAAAAAAAAGAAGAAAAGTTGATATCAGAAAAGCTGATTAATATCTAGTTGTGATTTGAGCAGATGTGGCATGTGGCGCAGATGATGTCAGGGGTGGGTTTCAAAATCTGTTGCTACTGGTTTGCTTGTGGGCACACATGCGCTGGCACTCATGCACAACATTTCTGCACATGTGCAGAAGCGTCAAGGTAGGTGGACAGAGCCTCCCGCCACTGCCGCTACCGGTTCGCCTGATCCGGGGCAAACCGGTAGCTACCCACCACTGGTCTGGGTACTACTATATTTGTTTAAATGGAGATGGAACCTGGTACTTTCTGCACACAAATCATGCATTCTGCCACTTGACTAGCAGAACTCAGTAGAAAACTTCAGATGCCACTAGGTGGCAGTAGAGAATTACAGGAAGCTCTAACTCTTTGCTTCCATCTAATGGTAGCATAGATCTGTAGTTACATTATGTAACAGAAAATAATTCAACTGGTTCCATATTCATTGATGGTTAATTAGCTGACATAATGAAGCAAACCTATATCTAATCCCTTGTCTTTAGAAATAGGAATTGCCAATGGGACCATATGGTCCTGCAGTTATTTCAGCACACTATGTATGCGTATTTAAAACTATAAAGTAAGAATGAATCTATATACCACAAAGGCAAGACCCCAAATCCAAATTAAAGTTAATAACACAGACAACAACAATGAAGATAACTAATGGCCAATTCCTTGCATTCATGATAGCGGTAGGCAAGTTATATCCATTCACTTTGATGGCAAATCACCTATATAAATGCTCTGATAGTTATTTATAGCTGGTTTCCCCTTCCCAGCCTTGTAATGAATTGGGGGAGTGGGGGTAGAGTTAAAAGTAGGAGAACTTTAAATCCACCAATAAACATCTGGATGATAGCAAGTATCTCCAAAGTATTACCAGATACAATGAGAAGCAGTGAAAATAGCATCCAATCAAAGACAGCATTGGAACTGCCGCATACCCATTTTTAATGCCTTGTAGGATCAGCCCTCAAGAAATGTACAATATCTATGATTTACATACAAGCTCTGTTATTAATGCTATTCATTATGAGTTGGATTATCTTTCTAGCCCTGGATATCTGTTATTCCTAAAACTATTATTGTTATAATAGTTGAGCTGAAGAAGCTTCTTGGATGAGAAATGAAACATCTTCAAAGAAAAAAACCAGAAAGTCCATTTGCCTCTTGAAAAAAAGCACCTTTGAGACAATACTATTGTTATTGTTTGTAACCCTTATAGATCACTCAGAATCTCTTTGGGAAAGGCTTTATAAATTCTTAAAATAACTAAAAATAAAAATCAAAAGATGCAGATACCTGGTATGCATTAAAGAGGGATAGTATAAACTCTGGTTCTACTTCTATAGCCATTTGCCAATTTAATGACAATATTGTATATTATAGCTCATAATAGAATAGAATAGAATTCTTTATTGGCCAAGTGTGATTGGACACACAAGAAATTTGTCTTGGTGCATACTCTCT
>JANHFM010010129.1:200558-215658 GCA_032468115.1 Grayia smithii
TATTAGGAAACAGTCAGTAAAAATCTTAGGATACCAGCAACAAGGTTACAGTCATACAGTCATAAGTGGCAGGAGATTTTATTAGGGTGCAAAGGGAACATATCTGCTGTGAACTCTGTGTTGGCATCATGAAGGGCATCTGGCTAGTAAATGCTCAGCTCTATCCAGTTGTCCCAACTCCAGAAATTACAGGGTCATTAAAGGGGGAAAAGAAGAGACTTGTAATGTAACTTTAGAAAAAGAGATAAGCCTACAATTACATTTATAATGCTGTAAAGAACAGAATCCACTTCTTTATATATACACATATATATTTCTCCTACCTTTTTTCTTTTTTTATCATTTACTTTCTCTTTTATTGCTTTTTCTTTTTTAACTTTAGCTTGCATTAATTTTTACTCTTGTTTCTTCAAAGTTTCAATTAAATTACATTAGGAAAATATTAATTTTAAAATTCTAATGTCCAGAATACATTGCCAGCCATTGTTTAGGAAAAAAGGAAGGAAGGATTAAATTGCAGTTTTCTGTTTTAATCCATTGAATATACTTTTGTTAGATAATAGTTCAAATCCAAAGATTACTGGTATCGAATCCTGGAATAGTTGCTATTAGCTGCAAAATGACTGTGTAAAAACAGTGTACAGAAAACTGTGCCTTATTGCTGAGTTACATTCTATAACCATGATGGCGAACCTATGGCACACGTGCCGGAAGTGGCACGCAGAGCCATTTTTCCAGGCATGAGAGCTGTTGCCCAACTCACCTGCACTGTGCATGCGCGCCCCCCAGCTAATGTTCGGGCCTCTGGTGTGCATGCGCCTAATTCAGAGGACCCAGCTGGTCTTCGGAGTCTCCTGCGCACGCATGCACATTTGTGCATGCGTGCGAGAGTACTGGTGTGCAGCGTGCACATACACAGATGGCGTTCACGCATGTGCATTGTGCTCACGAAAACCATGCACATGTGCAGATTGTGCAATTGCGCATGCAGCGCATGGTGGGGGCGCGTGAAAGCTGTGTGCATGCGCATATGGTGCAGTTGCACACATAGCGCATGGGGGGAGCCACACATTAGCGCGGATGGCACACACATACCTGAAACACGCGAAGCACATACCTGTTCGGCACTCAGTGAGTAAAAGGTTTGCTACCACTGTTCTATAGAAAGGAAAGTAAGCAGGAATCCTTCAATAACGTTTGCTGTTAATAGCCATTCTTGGGCTACTGATTATTTTCTTTCATTCTGTTCTATTTTTCAACCACAGAATCTGTCAGAAGCCTCCAGATTCTCTGGATAGAGGAATAATACTGGGAGATGTATGTGGCAGTTATTTATATTAATAATCTTGATGGATTTGCAGAGGGCTTTTTAGATTTCTTCACTATTCTTCATTTTATCCCTCTCAAAGAAGTGGATGTTTCTGTGCTCATCCATAGCTCCAAATAATTTGCAATCAAAATAAATTTTAAAAAATATATCTGTCCCATTACATCCCTCCTCTGGAAAAAAAAAATACTTCCACTATACTGTTTTTTTAATTAGATGCTCATTCATAATAGGATTTCTCATCTTTTACATGTCAGGAACATTTGATTTTTTTTAATTTTATTTTGAAAGTCCAGATAAACAAGCAAATACCAGCTCATCCTCCCATATATCAAAATCCACAGATTCTTTTTTATTGAAATTTATCCTTTTATAGGCCTGATCATGTTATTTTTAATGCCACTTAAACAATTTACTTGGAACTGATACGAAATTCAGCTAATCAAAATTTATTTATATCCAGAATCTACCAGAATCCCAGGACTCCTTTTAAAAAAAAAACCACAAAAAAAACATTAGCCACTTTACATTCCTCTGTTAATAATTTTTTATAGATACCATGGGGACAATTTGTTTGTTTTCAATTTGCACTAAGCATTATAATAATTTCTTGTCATCAGCAGAGACTGCCGAATAAAGCAGACTCTAAACTATATCTCCTACAGTAAATATGGGCACAAAGAATTCATTAATCTCCTCCACAATCTCTTTATTATCCCTTGTTACCTCTTTAAAATTCTTGTCATCTGCCTGTCAATTCTTCATTTCAAATATAGTTGTAGCTTTTCTCATTACTAATTACGGGAAAAATTACTCCATTTTATATTTTTCTACCAAAAGTAAAAACAATACCTTTCCTACTTCTCTTTAACAGTTTTTTTTTTCTTTACATTGCCTATTAACCATGCTAGTTACAGTGGTGGTACTTTTTCCTGACTTTCAGTACAAATTCTAACTGAGATTTGCTTATTTTGTTTTTCTGTCATCCCCCTAGTGTTCTGAAAATATACGACTTTCCTTTTGCATTTTCCTTTATACATCCTGATTACTGAATTCAGAAGTGATGATATTGGACTTCTCTTACAATTCCCACTTATACGTGTCTTTGGTCCTGCTAAAGTACAGGGGTTCCCAATCTTGCCAATTTTAAGATGTGTGGACCAGCTCCCAGAATTTCCCAGTCAGCCATGATGACTAGGGAATTCTGGGAGTTGAAGTTCACATTCTTAAAGATTCCAAGATTAGAAAGCCCTGCTTTGGTATATTCTTCATATGATGATATATCTTGAATACTTACTATCTATTGCACTGTCAATAAATTACCTAGTTCTATTTTCTTTCTCAATCATTACAGCATAATGAGTTCATTTTTTTTTCTGGATATTCTCCACTACAATTCCTTTCCAAAATTTTGCAGTTTGATTTCTTATTTTTGGTACAGATCATTTAACCCTCGAAATTAAAAAAAATTCTCTAAGTTATGTTTCAGAATGATTAGGAAGAGGTGTCTCAGAGTGTCCAGGAGCATCTTATTAAGGCAGCTCTGTCTTTTAATGCAACCAAATTAATCCAGCTTTATCTTTAATTTGAATTATTAAAACAACAATGTCTTTTATCAACTTTGCATAGAAGCCTAAAGAAAGATGCAGATACTTTAAAGTTATGTGTTCCCATTCTGACCCAGTTTTGAAACAGGGACAGCCCTCGTTGTCAATCTTTTCAGCCAATTAACGAGAACCAAATTATGTCAGTCTTCACATTGTTAGAATAGATTTGTAATGGGTTTGTTGAAATGACCTTGGAGGAGAAATCCTATTATGGCTGGGGAGTCAGTCTCAAGTGTCCTGCTGTGGTCTCAAATGCCCTGCAATATGCAATATCAAGAAATTTACCATTGATATAACTGCATAAGAATGAATGAGAGGAAGAGAGATTTTAATAGGGATCATACAGTCAAAATGTTACATTGCATTGTCCTCACAATCATCTGATCTTTCACTTCCTATCAGCTATGTAAGTAGCATGATTACAGGTAGTGAAGTCTTGAAATATTTCCCTTTTAGTAATCAGTGCATGTATCAGAAACTATCATCATAATGTCCTCTAGAAATTCAGGATTACCAATCGAGAATGCCAAAGATCAGAAATTATAGAAGTTTATGTTAGGCCCAAGTCCAGAGATGACACAGCAAAATCCAGTTGAGTCCAATGCTTTATTCACTTACATCTAATGTACAGAATCTTGCCAAATTAAAGATATACCATAACTTTTTAACCTACTAGTTATGTCCTAAGAAATTCTAAGGTGTGACCATCCTGAAGTTCTTCCTCACTCTCCATCCAGTTTGGGACTGCACAGTATCTTAATCTGGGCCTCTCTCTGGGAAAGCTCTGTGTTGCCAAAATTGTCCTCTGCTGCTCCTCCAGATGCACATTCTATCGCATCTTAAATCCAAAACATTTGGAAGTCAGTCTAATGAAAGAAATCCTTTATGTGGCTTCACTTCCGGTATAATGATGATCTATAATGATCTACCCATGGAACTTTGGACCGCCCCAGACCTTTGCTCCTTCCGCTGCGACCTGAAAACAGGCTATGGCTGACCAATTTTACATTTTAAAAATTATATTTAAATTGAATTTAATTCTTATTATTGCCCCTTTTTATTTTTTTAATGTTTTAATGTTGAATGTTATGTCTCAATGTACTATGTTTGGTTTATATCAGGGGTGAAATCCAGCAGGTTCTAATAGGTTCTGGAGAACTGGTAGCGGAAATTTTGAGTAGTTCAGAGAACCGGCAAATACCACCACTGGCTGGCCCCAGAGTGGGGTGGGGATGGAAATTTTGCAATATCCTTCCCCCAGGAGGCGAGGGAATGGATCCTTCCCCTGTCACGCCCACCAAGCCACACCCACAGAACCGGTAGGGAAAAATTTTGGATTTCACCCCTGGTTTATATGTTTTTATATGTCTTATATATGTTTTTTATACTATCTATGTTTTTTATTGTGAGCCGCCCCGAGTCCTTTGGGAGAAGGGCAGCATAGAAATTTAAATAAAATAAAAAAATAATGTGTTAGAGATCAGCCAGTGAAGTAGCACATGCACAAAGAGAGAAGACAAAAATCCACAGCTATTCAATTTCTTTCTAGGTGCATCCCAAAGCATCTTGGCACCCTTGTACCATGCAACCCAAAGAACGGCTATCTCTGAGTGTCAAGAGAGGGAGAGCAGTGGCTTACATGGCTTACAACATGGATGCTCGGCTAATGATCATCAGGCTCTTATCTGAGACTCAGATGCTCTCACCTGACAGGATAAGCTCCTGTCACTCATTCCAACTCTTGCTGATACAGCTGTTCAAAAGTGGATAGATGGGTACCACTTCGGTGGGCAACTTAACAGAGACATGAAAGGAGCCTCACAACCGGGCATCCCAAGGGCAATGGTGATGTCACTGGCTGATCATTTTGCCACAGAATGCTTCCAACACAGAAGTATAGAATAGTATTGTGTTATGAGAGACAGTATGAGAGATGTCCCAGCTGCTAATGTTTTGCCACATTTTTAGATTGCCTCTCTTCTGTTAAAAGCCGGTAATGAACATAATCAAAAAGACTGATGGCAAATGCATAGTATTCAAAACACAATGTCATCCTTTCAGATTAAATGCCCATCGTTTGGAACAATAAGTCATTAATGAGTTGATTTTCTAGGAGTTTTCTGTACCTTATGTATGTTGCACTTAAACTACCCATGGTCTTTGTAGATGCTACCTGGAGAAGCAGGCTAAAATCACATTGCTTAAATTTCAGATTTGCCATATCCCATTCAACTTATCAAGTTATTTATAATTAAGCAATGATATTTCTTCCAACATGCCTATTCAAAGACTATCAAGTGAAACCAATCTGAGCAGAAGTGCCAGGTTTGAATGATGGATACACCCAAGGAAATCTCCCTTTACTTTGTGAATATTCCATGAGTTGTAAGAAAGGCCACTGTTAATGGGATAAATTATTCATTGTAGTTTATTTGCAATTCTGTTTATCTTAATTTGCATAATACTCATTTTCCCTGGGAAAAAAATTAAACTAGATCATTTGTCTTCTTTCCTCTGCTCACTTAAGGGAGACATTTCAAATGTTTTTTTAATTGCTTTGTGCATATCAAGTGTCATTAGGCATCACCATTGCTTTTGCTGCTTGAGAAGCCAACAGAACATTGTAGCATATAGGAAAGTAAATAAACCTCATTAGTGTCATTATCTCTGACAATTGCAGAGTCAATAACGTCAGAATCACCCATAGAGAGACACCCAACAACATTTGAACACAACTAGTCAACATTTCAGGCCAAATGCATCCCAAGTGAAACATCATTACTAGCTTCAATGGAGTTATATGAGCCATGAATTTATCACCTGCAACTGTCAAACCTAATACAATCTGAGTCTATTTCAGGCATTTTTAAAAGTGAAATTAAGCAGCAAAAGAATTTAGAGGGCATTTAAAATACTCAGTAGCAGTATGGAGCATTCAGCCCCTATAGCTTTTTAGTAAGTAAATGAGAATTGGGAAATGAAACCAAGTAGAAGCTGAAAGAAAAATTGATCAACTTCCTTTCATTGCATTTTCTCGATGAAGTGAAGCATTTTTATGAACGGGGCACCATACAAAACTTTTAAGACATTGAGTTTAAGACTGTTGGAGTTTTAAATCTCCTGATATAGAGACTGTCATTCAAGTCTCATCTCTGCTTACTCCTAGATCTATGTTATCATTTTGTATGAAGTTGCTTTTAAAAAAAGATCTGTACATTACCTGGCATATAGTCAATTACATTCATCTGATTGTGAGTTGCTGATGCTGGAGCCCACCCCATCATGTAAAGGATCTTCCTGGTAGATCACCTCTTTGAATAAGTGCAAGTCATGAGAAATGAATTAATATCCATGTCTATATGATCTAACTTATTATCCAAACACTTGGTTACGTATGAATCTCTTTCCTTTCTGCAATATTTCCAGAAGATTGGTCCAAGACTTTTCACTATATAAAAATGGAATAGCAAATAAAGTTTTCTCTATCATCATTCTCCAATATGAGGTCTATAATATACAAAAGTGATTAGGATTTTCCTTAGGAATTCAACAATATCTTCTGAAGAAATGTACTGATGACCAGTCCCAATATTTTGGGGAGGTATGGGCTTTGTTCTATCAAGAGTTGCTAACTTGCTACTCTTTAATCATCTCTAAAGTGAAAGTAGATAGCCAGTTTGTTTTAGTGATTAAAGGCACCAGGTCAGAAACTAGGAGCGTATGAATTCTAGTTCTTAGACACAATGCCAGCTGGGTGCCTTTGTATCACTCACTTTCTCTGATCCTAGGGAGGCTATGGCAAAGCACTCCTGAAAATGTTGTCAAGAAAACGTTGTCAAGAAAACTTCATGACTTTTCAAAGGGTCAAGGCTGGGTCCCAAGTTTCACACACAAAATGTGAAAGTTCTCACTCATTGAAACTAGACAACCTGATACTAGATCAAGCCACAAAGCAAAGGGTACCTGAAAATTTCCCCAAAGAATCCAAGAGATTCTTAGAATCTGAGCAGTGATCTGTATAAATAATACTCACATTTGAGACACAGCAGTTACTGGAATTCTTTCATAATGGCTTCATGGTTTTGCTGTAATAATTCTACTTCTGGGAAATATATTTTACACTATTTTATCTTGTTAGCAAGGAAAAGGTCTGATGCACCAAACTATCTTTAGATAAAATCAGCTACTTGCAATATGTTTCCATGGCTGCTATTGATTAGGGAAATGACTTCCAGATAATGCCATGTGAGACAATGAATAATGACAATGAATAGCAAATTGCCATTGAAAAGTGAAATGTATTATAATCTCAGATAACATTATGCAGAAGTTATTTCACCAAACTCAAGTATTTCCATAAAGAAGAAGGAAAGTTTGCTAAACTTAAGCTTTTCTCTAATTTCCGCAAACATCTTAAACAGGGGGGAAAACAAAACTTTGTTTTGTAAAAGGCTTTCTCTTCCTGAAGAAAATGTTTCATTTACTTAAATAGTGCTTGCTTTTCAGTACATTTGAATCCAATGGCATTGTTTGCCATTCAGGACAGTTCCACTCAGCCATTGACTTTACCCCAAATCCTCAAAGCCCTTTTGGGTTCCTCTGAAAATATTCCCATCATTTCAATCCCTGTAACTCTCAGTATTATCAATGAGCCAATGGAATTTGATCAATGGAAGATGGCACAAATCATATTTTGCCCAGAGTCCTGCTCTCCACTGATACTAACACCCGTGTTGTAGTAAACACGGAACGCTGACACTCACTATGCTTCTTTTTATTTTATTATTTTTTTATTTTTATTCCAATTTATATCCCACCCTTCTCTGGAGACTCAGGGTGGCTTACAATTTCTTAAGCACAAATCAACGTGCTTAGCAATAGCCTTCATTCTGTGTATATGCCTGCTTATTAGGGCTTTAGCCCCCACCCCCAGCGGCATTTTTACAAAGTCAGCTTATTACCCCTAACAATATGGGTCCTCAGTTTACCTACCTCGAAAGGATGGGAGGCTGAGTCATCCTTGAGCCTGGTGAGATTCGAACTTGCACTAATTGCAGGCAGATGGAGCTAAATGGAATCACTTAGCAGTGCACTAGTTAAGTGCATCACTGAGGCTCTTATTTGGGCATGGGCATGTCTTTGCAGAGAGGGGCATGATGGCTCAGCAGTTAAATGCTGGGTTGCCTGCTGGAAAGTCAGCAGCCCAGTTTCAAGACCCAAGCATCATGCAATGGAATGAGCTTCCATTACTTGCCCCAGCTCCTGACTACTTAGCAGTTCAAAAGCATACAAATGCATGTAGATATATAGGTATCATTTTGGTGGGAAGGTAACTGTGTACCGGGCCACAGAAAGGTCTTCGGACAATGCTGACTTCCTAGGCTAAGAAACGGAGATGAGCACCGCTCCCTAGAGTCAGATATGACTGGAGAGGGGAAATCTTTATCTTTAGGTCTGTGAAATGGGGAGAGTTGTGTAAAATTATACTTCTTCGATTCCACTCAGAGCTGAATGATCTGAAGAAAACAAATTGTATTTTTAAAGGCAGAGATGCACATATAATTGCTAGATTTGGAAAGAAAGAACAACTTGGGAAGCATGATTTCCATTCCTCTGTCAATTGCAATGCCATCAGTGGGTTGTGGCTTGTGTTCCCATATGCTCAGTTTCTCCCCTAAATGTGAACAGTATGCAGACTTCTGTTTTACATTCATGAAGCCACGCAGCCATTGTGTTCAGAATGAATAAATGAATGGAGTGTGTGTGTGTGTGTGTGTGTGTGAGAGAGAGAGAAAGAGTGCTGTAGAAATTAAAACATTTCCAGTTGATTAGAAAGGTCCAATGAACATCCTTGATTAATTCAGAATATTCCCTCCAGTAATGAAACATCAAAGGTGAGAATAATCTTACTTGAAGTGCCCCATCTAAGGCTACCTTACAAGCCTTAGTTCAATGGTGATCTCTAGTGGAGACAAAGAGCTGCATCACATGGAAAGCCAGAAGGGCAATTACAAGGACTATTCTTGAACTATTAACTTTAATGACCACTGAAAAATGACTTTTAATCAGCAAAACTGTGCCATTTCAATAGCATTTCAGTGGAATTTATCACCCTAGCGAAGCCCTTTGCAAAATAAGTCATTTTGGCATGAAAGTGTAACAAAGGTTTACTTGCAAGTTGCTCATAAGGTTAACAAAGGGCCAGCAACACAAATGGGTCTGCAACAATCCTTCACATTCAACCTTGTAGTTGAAGGAAAAAAGAGACAATGGATCTTAATTATGTCATTCAAAGAAAAGGCTTTTTCTCCAGGCTGTTAGGTTGCAACAATCCTGTATATCCTGTCAAACTAAAGAGGATGCAGACTTTCTTCCAAGCAAGGGGATTTAGGATTGGGTTTGTCTTCAATATTCATAGATGATTTACAGGAAAAGAGCAATGGGCCAAGAAATCGGCATCACTTTCAAGGAAGTTGTTTGTTCATATCCAAATTACCTTGAATTGTCAACTAATCCTGAATTAACCTCAATAATAGCTAATGATACATTTTAAGTTATACCTATTTTAGTTGTACTAAAATAAATATGTTCAAGGATTTCCAGTTAAATGTTCAGTAGATTTTGTGGTACTCAGGTATTAATATTGTAGCATCATTAAAATTCTTGTCCTGCATATCCTACCTTTTAATCTCTCTTTTTTGCTCTAATGTGCAAAAGCATTATTACAAAATCTATACACTGCTAAAAACTCCATGTCTGTTTGTTTGTAATCTTCAGTTGGACAAAGCAATGCATTATAGGGCAACAACTTTTGAACCAAGGTACTTCAAAGGGGTTAATTTACAGAATACATAACCCCATTACACCCATGGGATTGAAATTTGTGATTGCTTCTGCACCACTGAGCCTTCTAACTACACTTCCCAGAAACCTGTACGTTGTAAGTTGCAAGGAAACATGGGAGGGCCATATCCCAGCCCCCTTCCCCTCCCCCCTTTCTCTGACCCTGCACCCAACTGGATGGCAGCAAACCTGATGGGAAAGCAATGATTGGCTGCTCTGCAATGGAGGCTGAAATCTCTTAGCAGTGAGTAACAAGAGAAGGAATAACTTGGATGCCTGCTGTCGAGGTAGGACTGGCTGGGAGGTGCTGGTGGTCAGTGGATGAACTGCAGGAAGGAGGTTCTTGGGGACATGCTGGAATGGGAAGCAGGAGAGCAGTTTTTCTTGTGGTCTCTTTGTTCCCCTCCCCTGAGCAAAATGACAGGCAGTTTGATGGGAGACGAAGGATTGATTTTTGATGCTTCCTGCCAGCTTCCCTCAAGCATCGTCAATGGGGAAGCTGGCGGGAAGTCAGAAATTGGTCTTGCTCCCTCTGCTTTTTTGCCCACCTATGGCCATTCTGTTTCTCTGTTTAGATAAGGAAATATCTTTGAAATGATGACCAGCAGTTGTCTAGTTCTTCTAAAAACTAAGGATCTTGTAAAGATGCATAAAATAAAAGGCTGGTTTACACATGACTCTTGTTTCCCCCACTATAAATAGACAATCTCAGTTTGGGTAATAAAGAGCATGTGATTTGATTTCCCTTTTGCTGTAATAACCTGTGGATTCTGAATTTGTGTAGCCACAGTAAACCATTCCACATCTGACAGTATATATGTTTTGTGCTAGTCCAAAAGAAAAATGTTCAAATCCTTAATTTTTCCAAAATATCGTGACTGTACAATCATGGCCTGTGTGTTACAGGTGTCATTTTTTTTAAAAAATAAAAAGATCTCAGTCATAAGAAAAATCACAGTGCATTTAAATTTTGCACTTCTCTTCTTTTGCATATTCCTCCTGATAGAGCAAACGATGCAACAGAAATGGATCTGGGTGGATAATAAGAAATAAATGTTTATTCCAGCTTAATAGGAAGAAATACACCTTCAACTTCCAAGAATTGAATGAAGAAATGCTACTGCTTTATTGGTAAGCAAACTCTCCAGACGCTGTAGATGTGTGCTTCGCGGGAGGTCAGCTTAATGTTTCCTTCAATGAAGACATTTGAAAGTATCCCGAGAGATAGGGGTTAAAATAACCTCTAAGGATTATCTATTTTTGCAGACTAATGTGTTTTCTTCCACTGGGCATAATTTAATAAGCGTGAATGCAGAAGGAATCCAATTTCATACAGAAGAGATGATTGCTGTAAGCGTGTGCACACACAAATACACACTCCCCTCTGTCAGCATTCACTTCCCCCGCTGCCATTTAATAAAGACAGGAAAGACAACCAAAGCAAGGAAATCAAATTAGCAGTGATTCCAAAATACAAGAGGAAAAAAAAATGAATTGGGGAGATGCCACAAATAACAGCAGCTCAACATATAGTAGCTGATCTGCTAAATGATGAGAGAGAAAGGGAATTCAATTATCAAACCAAATTCCCCAAGAGCAATTGACTCCCTGGGTGGGAGGATGCTGCAGCTGGCATGTCTCAACTCTGATTTGCACTTACTTATATCAAAACGAAGTAAAAAAGAATCCCCCACCCTCCCTCAAATAACGGTTGTTCCAATTTTCAGTAATACTATGCTATTAGGGATGAGATGTCATAAGTAAATGGAGACTTTTCTGATTAGCTGGTCAAACTAAAATAATGGGAAACCTGGGCTTGTAAAATGAAACCAATATTACAGAGAGAAACAGGTATATACAAGGAAGAGAGGCCTGTGTTCTTTTCCCTTCATACTTACAGTCTAAATTTTAGACTAGATTTAGACTAGTCCCTGCAGTTTGTTAAGCCAGGCTTTTTGCAAGCATTCTGTATTCTCAGATATAAGGGATGCTCTCTTTGAGTGGATGAATCTGGGGGACTGGCTAAAGGGAGTCTATGATAAGGGAACCCAGGTTCTGTTTATGATGAAGGGAAAACCATTATTCACATGTGCATGCTGTACAGGGGTGGGTTCTACTTACCTTTACTACTAGTTCACTTCCTGCATGCGCGCACGATTTGCATGCGCGCACGAGCGAAGCGCGCACGTGTGCCTAAAGCGCACTACAATGCATGCGCACTAACTTTTTTTTCCAGGAGAAACCCCAAAAGCTATTCCAGGAGAAACCCCGAAAGCTATTTCCGTGGGTTTTACCCCAAAACATAAGTTCAGGCACGCGGGTGGGCCCGGGTCCAGGCTGCAGAGAACCGGTTCGGTGACGTCATAACATCACCACTACCGGATCGCGTGAACCGGACCGAACTGGGAGCAACCCACCACTGATGCTGTATATAAGGGCTGAAGTGCTGAGGAAAACAGAAAACGGCAAGGTCTCCTTTTTTATTTCACTTAGTTTTGATCTTTTGCTATCATATTGAAAATCCTGAGCAAATGATAAGCTGACCCCCTAGTTGCTAGGTTTCACAGGAGATTGCTTATATAGTGCCCTCTCTCTCTCTCTCCATCCCTCTTTCCCTTCCCCTATATTGGTGCCTTCAAATCTGTCCTTACTCCTAGTAACTACTTGGACCAGTTCCTGCAGTTTTCTGTTTTGTTTTTCTTTAATATATATTTTTATTAAGGATTTTAATTACGGTAATAAAAAAACTAATACAAACTAAATTTTGCATATTGTTACTCAGATGATACAGATAATTTTAGCTACTATTTCTTTCTTATAAATTTAGATGTTATTATTATTTAATATAATTTTAATGTTTACATTATAATTTAATATAGGCTGTACCCTGGACCTCCCTCATAGATGTAAACATAGATGTTTACAAGTATATTTTAATTCTGTCTTAAACTTTATTTTCTTTATTAAATATAGGGCCACAATAAATTGAATTGAATCAATACAAACTAAGCTTAAAGAAATAAAATATCATAGAAAGAAAACTAAAAAGTGCAAGAAAAAAAGAAAAAGAAACAAGAAAAAGAAAGAACATAATAAAGAAAAAGAAATATATATATACAGTATATAAGACCTTCAACCATCCAACCTTTATTGCAAGTATAAAGGTAAAGGCTTCCCCGGTCCAGTCATGTCCGACTCTGGAGGGCGATGCTTATCTCTGTTTCTTAGCCGAGGGAGCCAGCATTGCCAAAGACATTTCCGTGGTCATGTGGCCAGCATGACTATGTGCCAAGGTACACAGAATGCTGTTACCTACCAAAGTGGTACCTATTTATCTACTTGCATTTGCATGCTTTTGAACAGCTAGGTGAGCAGCAGCTGGGGCAAGTAACACAAGTTCACTCCATTGCGCGGCGCTTGGGTCTCAAACCCAGGCTGTCAACTTTCTAGCTGAAGAGCTCAGGATTTTTTAACCAAGCCATTGTGCATAAACAATCTCATATAAACAAATTTAATAATTCTTCACCCCGACAAGGTTAAACAAATATCTCTTCCTCCCATATAGTATTCCTTATCTTTAAGCAATTCCATAAAACATCAACTTTTCAATACTTGCCTCAGCAAGTCCTTAAAGGATTTCCAGGACATTGGAAAATAAAGTCTTATTTTAATATTGATGAAATATACCAACTTTATATTTTCTTCTTCTTTTTACTCCTAATAATCTTTAATTCAATCAAATATTGTCATAGGATTTGATTTCTCTTTAATTTGTCTTATCCTATCATACAGATTTCTTCAATGCTTTAACAAGCCTCTTTTATAGATCCAATCAGAAAATATTTTCTAGGTCGTTTTCTTGGCTTAACATTTGTATTTTCTTTTTAATTTTTAAGACCATCCAATTCCTTTTGTATAACCAATAAAGCATCCTTTTCAAATGACTCTCTTGACCTATAACTTGGAATTCCACTGTACTTTCCTTATCCCATTAGATAAATGTTCCTTATCATTGTCTATAGAAGCCAACATTGTTACAGACAGTGTTGGTATGTATAGAAGTTACTAACTTCTGGCTCCATTCTTCAAAAATTTCTTTTAAAAGATCCAGGTTGGCTTATTTCTTATCTGCCATACTATACATAAATGGAAGGGAGTCCAGATTTTTCCCCACACTACTCACAAGTAGATGTTACATACCCTTTACTTGAGACTATATATTGGGAGAATTAGACGAAGATGGAATTTTCTTGTTTTCCAGCCCAACTTTACTTTCATCAAATGATTGACACAAATTACCTTCCTCAGACTGGCAGCTGTAATATCATCTATTCTCACCTCTTTTGGCTAGAATGGCTTGGATCACAGTCTTTTTGACTGTGACTGTGACTGTGACTTTTGAGAACATAAATTTATTTACAACTCTATTCCACACTCTTGAAAGCCAAGACTAACTATGCAACACTTAACCTACCAGTTTATAGAATAAGCTATTTTCAGCATTTATCTTTATTGCAAAAACCAGGAGGATAAAAATAGTTCTATTGGAAAGTTCAATAGCAAGCCAGACTGAAAGGACCAATAACCACATAAGCTTTCCATCAACAAAGAAGGACATAGCATGTTAGGACTTTTGCTGTGTTGACAAACTTGATTACTTCTTCTTCTTCTTCATATGTTTTTGTCTCCAGGCCTTTAATCATCTTAGTTGCTCTTCTTTGCACTTTTTCCAAAGTCTCTTTTTTGTAATGTAGTGACCAAAACTGGTGCAGTATTTCAAGTTGTATTAATAGAGGGATACAATCAAGATCAAGTGAGGTACTAACACCACTTTATAAAGCCTTAGTAAGGCCACACCTAGAATATTGCATCCAGTTTTGGTCACCACACTATAAAAAAGATGTTGAGACACTAGAAAAAGTGCAGAGAAGAGCAACCAGGATAATTAGGGGACTGGAGACTAAAACATATGAAGAACAGTTGCAGGAACTGGGCATGGCTAGTCTATTGAAGAGAAGGATCAGGGGAGACATAATAGCAGTGTTCCAATATTTGAGGGGCTGCCACAGAGAGGAAGGGATCAAGCTGTTTTCCAAGGCATCCAAAGGCCAGACAAGAAATAATGGATGGAAACTGATCAAGGAGAGATTCAATGTATAAATCTGACAGTGAGAACAATCAACCAAAGGAATAGCTTGCCTTCGGAAGTTGTGGGAGCTTCATCACTGAATGCAAGGAGAGACTGGACTGCCATCTGTCAGAAATGGTGTAGGGTCTCCTGCTTGGGTGGGGGGTTGGACTAGATGACCTACAAGGTCCCTTC
>JANHFM010010129.1:239303-252579 GCA_032468115.1 Grayia smithii
GATTATTATGTCTAACTCAAACCACCCCCCTCCCTCCTTCAAACTGGCAACTTGAAAGAAATAGAAAGTCTGACAGGTGGGACCAGTCAGAATTTTTACTACCGGTTCTCTGAAGTACTCAAAATTTCTGCTACCGGTTCTCCAGAACTGGCCAGAACCTGTTGAAACCCACCTCTGTGCCAGAGCATACATTAGGCAATTGGAATTGAGACATTTGTATAGGACATGCTTCAGATGGTCCAGACCGCCCTGCTTGCCCAATTGGACAGAAGAAGACATTTCTTTCTAACACAGAGAGTTAAAATGGCGGTTGCCCTCCCAGTGGGGTGGGAAAGAGCTGAGACAAGGTAATCTCTTCCTCCCCTCATGAAATACTAGGCGGCAAGCAAGAAGTGTGAATCAGTTCCATCCCCATATACATAGCACAAATCCATCTTGCTCACCCGCAAACTTTGTGGTTGAACGGTCCAAATATCCTACTTCATCAAAATTCTACACTGACTCTAGTTCCAAACAAGAAAACTTTCATAAGGATACATTGCAGCTTGAGAGAATGGTGCAAGCAGAACAATTTCTAGGCAAACAAAAGAGATATTCAAATTTTCTTATGAAGATACTAGGTGTTATCTATGGGTGTACGGAGCACCCATTTGCATGCCTGCCGCTGATTTGCTAATGTCTAATGGTGGGAAAAAGAAACCGCTGTCAGTGGCCGGTGAGACTGCTGGAACTCTTTAAAAGGAGAGCTCTGGCAGCTTGCAGGCCTCTTTGTTCCTAATAGTGGCTGGAAATAAAATGCTGAAATGGACTATGGTGTCCCGTCTCTTCTATTTGCGCCCCCTATCTAACACTAGGTTTACTGATGGACTTTTAATTAGAAATAGAAGGTTCTGTTCAGATGCCAGCTCCTCATTGGAAGAAGAATATATAGCCAGCTTTTTAAGATTTTGAGAAATTTGGTATGGGGGAGGGAGGATGATAAAAATCCAAATAAAAATCTTTCCTTATTACAGAAAAAACACTGCGGAGGCCAGGTGTGACTTATTTTGTGCCAATATTCACACCAGAGTAACACGTCTTCACTTTTATAAGTACCGGTATCCTGTATATTATAGTCAGGTTTCCCTAAAAATAAACAAATAAATAAAAAGCCTGAGATCCATTGAGCAATTCTCAGCATGATCTAAAATTTCTGTACAGGTAATTTAGGGACACGTGGAAATATTTTTGCTGCTCAATATAATACAGCATTTAATACTTTTGATGAAACAACTTGGCTAGCAGAAGACTCTGGAGGGAGGATCAGAGGACTTCCTGAAGGTCATTTGATCAGAAAAGACTATGCCAAGCTTTGTTTTTCTGAGTTACAAGGTTCTTCTTCAGATTGCTTTTTGCATGATTTGTTTTGAAGGCCTGCCTCTGCTGTTTTTTTCCTTTCTTTGGTCTCATCCTCATGACCTACATGTCCCAGTGCATGAGCCACTGACTATTTCTTCATGGCAGGAATCTGCATTGCTAACCTCAAACCACCCCCAGCCTTCTAGAAGGCAACCTCCATGCCTCTTTTCCTGCTGTACATCAAAAGTAGCATTTTCTGATTTGTGCCAGTGCAAGCAGTGTTGGCCGGTTTACCTGCTGAGGGATTCCACAGGCCAAGTTCATTCTATGTGGTTTACACATAGCAGACATGCAGATGAAGGTAAATAGGTATTTGTGTCATTCTCTATTTGTTAAAGCATGTCAGCTAATGCAGATGTATTGACCGCCTACAGAGAAGGAAATCAGATTTGTAAACATGATTTTTTTTAAAGACAAGTAGTCCTCGACTTACAACAGTTTATTTAGTGACTGAAGTTACAACAGCATTGAAAAAAGTGAGTTGTGGCCATTTTTCACACTTATGACAATTGTATGATCCTCATGGTCATGTGATTTACATTTGACAACTGACAACTGACTCACACTTACGATGGTTTCGTGACTTTTGTGACTTTCTGACAAGTAAAGTTAATGGGGAAACCAGATTTGCTTACTAATTTAACAACTGCAGTGTTTCATTTAACAAATGTGGCAAGAAAAGTCGTAAAATGGGGCAAAACTCACTTAAGGTTTGGACTCAATTATGGTCATAAGTTGAGGACAACGTGTATATACTTTTCATGCTTAGTAATTCGCATAGAGTATGGACTATATATCTTGAATTAGTGCATGATTTGAATGTTCCAATAAGGAATGTGAAAGTACACTTGACCTCCTGGCGATCCAAAGGGCCATTTTGTGAAATCATGATGTCATCAGAAGGAATCGCCCTAAATTTTTCCAATCTGTTTCTAAATTCTGAGAACTAGGGTGAGAATGAGAATGTGCAATGTATGAGACAAAGAGGTTTCCACCTCATCTTTATACACTTATCTACCTACAAACCAGTTTGCAATTGTATTGTTGAAATTCAGCCATTTTATTCCCATAGTTTGCTGACCTAGTCTGGGGCACTGAGGAGAGGAAATTCCTGTAGCCTGCGGCTCATCGACAGGCATTATTACATTTTTACAAAGAACACATCTATTGCATTACGGATTTATGGTGGCAAAGCTGGGTGGGAATTGGAAACTATATTTATTTACTTATTTATTCAATTTCTATAATTGCCCAACTCAACCAAGTGATTCTAGACAGCTTACAATTCTAAAATTTGAAAACAAATAAAATGATTTCAAAAACATCCATAAAATAAATAAGTGCAAAACAGCAGGCATGATGATTAATCAACCAAATAAAGCCAAAACTATTTAAATCAGTGGTTTGACAAACAAAGGAAAACAGAGGTGTCAGTAGTAATATTTCTGCATGCTTCAGTGCTACAGGTTATTACTGATGTAGGAATATTTCTTCTTATGTTGTACTTAAGGAAAAAAAGATATTTAAAAGAAAAAAAACCCAGAAGGCTAAGTTTATTTGGCTTCAGTGGATACTACTTTACCCTTCTAAGATTTTTACAAATAGTTACAAACTTTTAACTACAATCTGATTAAACTGCTTCCTGTTTGGGCAGGAATAAAGGTATCTGGAAGAAGATGAGGCAATAATATGTCATACAGGTTTAAAAAGCAACATTTTATTCCAAGGATTTAGGACAATAATAATCCAAGCATATTGCTAAAATATACACATTTTAAGATTTCCTCTACTAAATATATAGTGATATAATAGAAAACCAATTCAACATTTTTTTTTCTCAGCAGAATTTTTAATATAGGGATGCTTGACAAAATAAGCTACCTTTCTAAACCTATCCAGCTGGAAGAAATTAACAATATTATTGATAATACAATGACTCCAAGACCAGTTAGTTTTCATTTAAATTTATTTGTTCTAGACAGAGGGCTTCCAATTTGAGATTGTGAGTCAATTTTGTAGCTTGCAATAATGCTAGGGTTTATGATGCAGAAACAGTTTTTTATAAAATTTAACTGGCAGTACCAATTTTTATTATTTCAATATTTTTATTTTCTTCAGGGATTTTTCAGATAGATTAAGGCCTTCCAAAAACACAAGTGAAGATTAGGGGGATCTCAAATGAAACAAACAAAACGTTAAAAAGTTATGATATTTATGTAGTTACTTACCGAGCACATCTAAATTATATTAAAGTAACAAAAATATCTTTACAATCCCCAAGGCATGTGACAAAATTTGAACACCCATAATGTTTGGAAATTGAAAATTGAAAAAAATTGACATGCCTTACATTTAGTTGCTGTTTAGGCATTGCTATCTTTCCTCTATTCAGTTGGCACTTTTAGAATGTGGACTAAACAAACTAATTCCAACCAATATAATGGTATATGGCAGGGGTATCAAACTTGCATCGTCACGGTATCATCATGTGATGTATCATGACTTTCCCCCCCTTCGTTAAACCGGGCGTGGGTGTGACCAGCACATGATGCATTCGACCTGTGGCCCATGAGTTTGACACCCCTGGTATATGGGAATGATCTTGACAGATAAGAGGAAGAGATGCTACTTTTAGAATGACCAGATAAAAAGGTGGCGACAGCCTACAATTGCATAATGGGCAGAGGAAGAAACTCAGAAATGATCCTCTCTAATTTATGAGAATGTTAAAAGAGACAATGGGAGATTTGTATTTTCAGATTTTCAAGAGTGATGTCAGTCTTCTTAGGTAGTCCAGATAAGAAACATGACTAGATGAGCTAATTCCACTTTATTATAAGGCTACATTAACAGAATCTTGCAAGTCTGAATTGCAGACCTCCCACTGTTTCTTTTTAGAGCCTGATAATTTAGGGTAGAATCTTTATAGGGTTCTTCTTCTGTCTGTTATGCAGTTGTGGGCTCCTCACCCACTTATCTGATTGTTGTCAAGGCAGCATCTTTTCCCCTAGTCTTTTAAGGTCATTCTCTCTCCTAAACCAGGATCACAACTGGTTTATTATATGCAGGGAAGGATTATACAATAAGGCAGCTTGAACCGGGCTGCACAGATGATAAAACTTAGATAGCAGCAAAGAGGTAGACTTTTCTGTTTTCTTCCCTGAGTATGTGGTGGCCCTCCAGATTTTTGCAACCAATATTAGATAGTATACAGTATAATAGTATAATAGTATATAGTAGCCCTGTCTGTAGATGATATGTTAATATTTATTGATCAACCTTAGTCTCATATATAAAAATAAATACAATTAATTTATGCCTTTGGAGTCCTTTCTGCATATAATTTTAATTGGTTTAAATCCTAAACGATGTCTTTAGGGTTTGAAAACTGTCAGTAGCAGCTTTTTGATAGTTTCCAGAAGCAATAATTTACCTTGGGCTGAGAATATCTACAGATATATCTCAGATGATTAAACTGAATTTAAATGTATTGCTGTTAGAACAAGCAATAGATTTGGATAGATGGGCTTCACTTAAATGGAATATTTGAAGTAAAATTATCTCTTTCCACAGGTAATTTATACTGTATATTATTATATATTCCCCAAAATGTACATTCAGAAACTTAATGCACTTTTTAAAGGTTTATATGGGGAAGCTTTTCCACTCATATTTCACTCAGGAAATTTCAACTGCCAGGGAGGAAAGATGGTTTCAATTTTCCTGATTTAAATGTATACTACAGAACATGTCTTTCTTCTTGAATTAATGAATGGCAAGTTTCATCTATTGGAAATTATCTTGACACGTCTTGCAAGTGGAAAAAAGTTAAAGCCTAACTACTTTAGCAAGTATGAATCCCCCCTCCTTCTATGGGGGAGGGGGGAGAGGTGTAATTACAAAAATATGCCGGCTCTAATTTGATTCTTATAATCAGTTGGTATTGTGAGGGAATTCACATTTTAAAATAGTCGGGCAATCTTTTTGTTGGAGAAACTGGATTAAAAGTGTACATAATTATAACAATGGGTTAAGGTGACAATTTTGTCTTTCTCTCTCTGTGTTATTTAAAGGCATTTATTTAAACACACACACGATTGGCATCTATTTAAACACACAATAGTATGGCATGATTTATCATGTCATAGTATTAATTGTTCTTTTTTTTCTCCCTCCATTTTTAAAGAAAAGCACATTTATAAAACATAATAGTAATCAAGAAATAATTATTTCCCTATTTTTCAGTAACATCAGTTAAGCTCCAGGCTCAGTGCCACTGAAAATACCCTTCTTGGACAAAAAGCTTTAAAAAAAGAAGCTGCTATCCTATTTTAATTAGAAAAGGGTCACCTCAGATAGATACCATTGAATTTTGTCCCAAAGTAGACTAGGGAGCAATGACTATAATGTTAATGCTGAAAACTCAGAGTTCCATCAAGCCCAAGTATTGTTCAAAGAGAAGAGAAGATTTCATGGCAGGGACCTATGAACAATTGTAAATGACATTTTAAATTTACATGAACTTAGCTATTTTGTTTTTTGTTTTTAAAAAAGTCCTCCCCCCACTCCAATTATTTTTATTGCAGAGAGTATAAAACTGTTGTTGGACAGAGCTGCATCAAATTGGCATATTTGAGAGCCATTGCAAAAGAGAGCAGGGGCACATAAAATGACTTTAAAATGATCGGGGAAGATAATATTGACAATATGACTTAATTATTTAATTACAAATTTTAACATGCACACTCACATAGGCACACCCACTTATTTTGATCCCTGTCTTCTTGTGTCATAGTGATCCCAGAGTTTGGAACAAATTTGAGCAAAGAACTGTTCATTTATATGGCAATGTTTAGCAAACTTTGCCTGGCCTCGGAAAGGAAAGTAGATGTGAGATCTGATCAGTTCTATGTTCTATAATGGGAGAAATTCAGTGGTAAAGATGGACTGAGAATATAATACAGAATAAGGTATATGGGATGCAGAATACAGAAGTTCCAAAAACACCCAGGTAGAACAGTTGACAAGTCAGAAATATCCACAGGAGTGAAGTCCGCTTTTGCTAAAACGATACCAACAGCATCTATCAAAATGCAAAGCCTGCACCTTTTATATCTGTGTGAGATGTCAAAATGGTGTGGTGTTTCCATCATGACTGCCTTATCCTGCTTTCTCCATTTGCCCCACTCCCCTTCTTCCTCTGCACACCTTACAGGAACATATTCTTGATGTCACCAGAAGTTCAGTTCTGTATGGGGAAGTTTTTACCTTTTTATGTGAGAAAACATCCCGGCCCCAAAACTTGCAATGATGGATTATGCCTCCTGCTGGCACCCTAGCTTTCCTGTTCTATTAATGAAACCCCAACTTTTTGAATGAGTCTATCATTCAAAGTCACTTGTCTCTTCCTCTGGATCAAATCCACAGTGCTCAGAAAACAGGAGTTGTTGGCTCTTCTTGTTTGCTAGGGGAAGAAAAGTGAGAACAAGCTGCAATGAACAGGAAAAGCCAAAGATGCATGAAATCTCGGTATTATCAGAGCTATGGCTCATGAGCTATGTTCAAAGATGCTCATTGAAATGCTAGCAATGCATTACCCACATTTTTTTTAAAAAAAGTTATATTATTTCATTCAATATTGATTACTTGAAAGTGAGGCAAAGAGGCAAAAATATTACAAACATAGCAACCCTTCCCAAAGGTCTATCTAGATGCTGGTATAGAAAGATGCTGATAGAAAATGTTTTTATAGTTCCTATTTATGGATCAGACAAGCATTTGGGTTTCAACCAGTGGTGAAATGCTACTGGTTCGCACTGATTTGGGCAAACTGATAGCGGTGGCGGCATGTGGTTTGGCGAACCAGTAGTGGTGGAAGCGTGAGGCTCCGCCCACCCACCTGGATGTTGTTACTTCCTGGTTTTAAGCAAGAAGTAACCTGTTTTTGACCCTCTGCACTTGCGCAGAAGGCTTTGCGCATGTGCAGAGGGTCCAAAATAGTATGTGACGCATGCACACACGCGAGCGGGGCAAGCTTGTGTGCACGGAGCACGCACTTCTGAACCAGTAGGGAAGGTAGGTAGATTTCACCCCAGGTTTCACCACACTACATTCCTACAATCTTAAGCAGAGCTTTATGAACCTTAAAAGAGGTTTATCACCTGCAAAGATTTATAATTTCAATAAAATGTAGGGACATTTAAATGTACCCAAATGTTGTTTGTTTCACAAATGGCTAGAACATGAAGCTGGAAGCAGTAAACAAAAAGGAATATATATTATTCTATTTGGTGTATATTTATAAAGGTTTTTTTTTTCAAGTGGCTGCTCTACCCAGATTTTTTTTCTTTTTTAAATTGCTCTAGTGCCTTAAATGCTTCATCAATTTCTGCCAGTGCTTTGCTAAATTATGGGTTTTAATCTCCATTCTAGCCATTTGATAGGCACGCACATGCACTTAGAGGATAAGTAATTTCTCTCTCTTTTTCCATTGATAGATGCAATTTTAGCTTGCGTCCACAAAGGTTATCG
This sequence comes from Grayia smithii, assembly GCA_032468115.1. Taxonomy (NCBI): domain Eukaryota; kingdom Metazoa; phylum Chordata; class Lepidosauria; order Squamata; family Grayiidae; genus Grayia; species Grayia smithii. Next base: position 247,233 of record JANHFM010010129.1, read on the forward strand.
ACAGCTGTGATAGACCCCCTTGCTAGGAAGGAACATTCCTAAGAAGAAAACACACTCTCCCTTTCTTTCTAAAGTTGTTGCCATCATCTTTTGTGGTGCATTTGAAACTTCAGTACATGAAATTGTCTTTCGTGCATTGCGCAGATTTGCATTCGCATAGTCCTGGAAAATCAAATGTCTGCAAGAAGTTGTACCAGGCAATGGTACAGAGCTTCTGGTTCAGAAAACTTGATTTTGGCTGAAAAGGACAATTAGCTATCTTGCAGATAATCCTGGGTTCTGACTCTTTATCTGCGCTACCACAGGGATCTGGAAAAATAATACCTCCCTAGGCTTGTGCTATGGAAAGAGCAAGATAAGAAGAGCACACAGAGACACAAGAGTGTGCCACCCTAGTACTGTCATCAGTGCATTGTGAATGGATCATCCCTGATTCTTTGATGTCTCAGGCTGGTCTCCAATCTATACTAAGGAAAATGTCAGAGTCTGAAAACAAGTGGAACGGCACTAAAATAGAATTATTGGGTTCCCGCTTAACAATCTAGCCAAAGATGTCACCTCTGCATGGTATATCTCTATTGTATTGTAGTGCCGGATTCTTCTGTGTTGGCCTTTTACTGCCCTTCAATTGGTAACAAAGAAATGCTGGTTTCTCTCAATTTGTCATTTTGAAGAATATATCCATTTCTTCTTTCGAATGTTAGCTGACTTTTTAAAAAAAGTTTGCAGTATAGTTGGATTTACATTTCAAAACTGGTATAATGTACACAATTTTAACCGCTGTCCCTTAGATTTCTTTTGTGCATTGTTTTGTACATTTGTACATTCACAAATGCAAGCTCATTGCACAGACTTTCCTTTTCCATTTACATAAATAAATAAAAGGAATGAGTAGTGACTTGATTTAATAAGTTCAGATAAACGCGCATGTCAAATCCTAACTAAATAGTGGTTCCTATTATGGTTTTAAAATAGCATAACTTTCTACTCAAGTAAGTATTAACCCAATGATCCCCATCTCTACTTCTACACATTGGGAGGGTGCCAGATCAGAGAAAACTGCCATAAGAGTTCAGCTGCTAGATATCAGAACTAACTCTGAATGCATGATCTTCTGCCTCCTCCACACTCATTTTGCTTGTTCAAAGAATGCAAACAATTCATTCCACAAAAGCCACAATCATACACTCCAAATGCTTAAAACACTTGGATTCTGATCCTACCTATTTTAGAAGGAAATAGGCTTCATTTTAAGTAAAACTGATTGCTAAAGGAACATTCTGAATTATGCAAGAATGGTGCCCTGTCCTTGTTCCTCAGAAGACTGATCTCCCTGAGTTCTGATGCTTATTTACTTGGGAATAAACTTCACTTTCAAGTCTGCATTTATTGGAAGACATATCCATCTGGTTCAGCTCCAAGTGTGGAGAAAGACACTGGAAACATGGAGGCTGATTGGAAAGATGGTTTATTGGTGAACAGGACCACATGGGTTTTAGGTCCTGGGCAGCTGAGCACATGGAGTTGAGAGAGAGCAGTATTTATACCCTCTTTTAGGCCTTGCCCTTGAGCTTCCTGTTCCTGGGCAAGAAAAGTATTCTATTGATTGTCAGACTCCCAGGTGGCTATGCAGGGGTCATAGCTAACTTTTTAGGTTGCCTGAATTAAGTTTGGTTGAACCTTGCTGGGTGATGTAATATTTTGCAATGCAGTGAGCCCTGCTGCTAGATGGGTAGAGGGCTAATCCTATTATGTCCTCAGGGTCATGTCTTAATCCCATCATCCTGGAGCTGAAGCTCTAATTGTCTTGCAGATAGGCTGGCCCAGTCTTAATATGTCCAAATATCTGCTGGGGGCAGGGAGCTGCTCTTTGTCTTTAAAAATATGTTTTTCCTTTTCTCATCCAGGAAATATAATATTCTGCCTTTTTAATATTTCCTAGAATATTTCATTCTTCTAGGAGAGGAGTGGGTACTAACTTTCTGTGCAGGCATGAGGCACATTGCTGACTATTCCTCTCCCAATCTCTAATTAACAGAAATAGTCATGGCAGGTCCTAAGATCACCAAAATAAAATAGCAATGATGCATGGAAATGTATATTTCATCACTTTATTAAATCCTCTTTCCAAATAAATTTGTGTAGTATCACGCTATTATTTGGGCATTTTTTTTCTAACACTATGTAAGAAGATAAGCTGTGCTGTTCACAATGTTTGAATGCTCTACTTGGGGCTACATTACAAGGATAAGAAAGGCTATAAAGATTGAATATTCAATTTGGCAGAGTGGCAGGGGTTGAAAGATAGTGATTAACTTAAATCAACCTGTGAGCTTTCATGGCTAAAACCAAACCTTGGTAAACTTGAGCCAGATGTTCCTAGTTGTAATCCAACACCTTAAGCCCTCTGCTATATTCTTGCTCAGGAAAATAAATGTTGCAAGAAGTTGGAAATAAAATTTAGGTATCTTATAAATACAATACAATACAATACAATCTTATAGCCCAATTCAGTCTGAAATAGTTTTATAAAGACATAAATATTTCATAGAAGTGGAAACAAACAAGCAGTGATGGTATCCAAGACTTTCACAAATATATCTTCACTTCAAAATGCTTTGAACTGAAACCTTTGACAGTTAAAATCGCAAATGTATATTTGCATTTGTGCTTTCAGCATGAAACCCAACTTGTAGAAAGGTTAACATATGCTAGGAAACAGCTGTTCTTCCTTCAGTGAAATGAATAAACTTGGTTATATAAATATCCAGCAATCATAAAAGGATGATGTCTCAACAGGACTGAAAAAATGAGCAAGACTGTATAGAAAATAAACATAGATTTAGATGATCTTTGGAACACTCAAGATAAAGATATGCTGGCTTGTTAACACCTTTACATTCAGACAAAACTCAATGCTTTAATATCTTTAAACCATTTTTTAAAATTTGAATTAACTATACTTAAACCACAAGTAAGGTCAGTTGGAATTTTCAGACAATTTCTTCAGAAACCCCTCAATAGAAGGAAGTTCCTTTGTATATTAATATTAAAGCTTTTTTTATTCCTCATGTTCACTTACCACAAAAATATTTATACAAACATATGGACCAGCAAAATGTTAGTGTTTCTCAAAGCAAAAACACTAAATAATAATGCATTATAACATGAATATTTTATTATTGAGTGAAGCTGGAATATCTTAAAATGCATTTTAAGGTGCTGAGCAATCATTCTGTCTTCTTCCTATTGCTCTGATTTAATGCAGTAAACAGAGGTCAACAGCAAATGTGTCTCATTGCTCCACTTGAAACCCTTGTCTAGAGGACTTCCGGGTGGCAGCGAGGTGTCGTGGCGGCTTAGGAGAGAGCTCTCCCTCCTAAACTGGGTCTTTTGTGAAGGGTGAACTCCAAACCAATTGTGAAACCCTGTAGAGGCTAGCAATCTGGAAGGGAGAATTCGGAGCAACTGGGGAAGACTGCGATTCCCCAGGGAAGTGAGGAGGAAACTCTGAAAAACCCCGGCAAAAGAAGGCAGCTGTATGTGGCCCCATAGACGCAAAGCACCATATTGCCAACTAGAGGGAAGCAAATCTGACAGCTAATACAGCGCAAAAACAAATGGTGAGGAGAGTCAATAACGAAAGGAGAAACCGGAGAAAGTGCCCGGAGAACAACCCAAGGGAGGAACCTCCAAAAAATCAGAACGCGGCAAGAAAACCAATTTTAGGAGCGGACAGAATGGCAGAAAGAACAACTAAGGGAAAGATGGAGAAAAGAGAACTGAAGGCAGAGGGTGTTAAAAAACGGGATATTTCAGCTGTAAGTTTCTTTTTGGAATGGATTGATTCACCAGGGGAAAGAAAAGGAAAGAGAAAGATAAAGAAATAGAATTACTTTGACTGGGGGGAAAAAAGATAGACAGTGAGGATTAAGGCATATTGTGGACAGAACTGTATTGTGTACTGACTGATAGACATAGATGACTCAGCAAATGGAGACACACGGACAGAGGAACTAGAAAGGAAAGTGCTGAAAGATTGAAAGAGGGACTGCTGGAGAGGAGAGATGGGAAAGGAACTAAGAAATGAGAGAACTAAAGGAATTTAACAACAGACTGAGACTTGCTATTAAATTTTGCTTTAGCAAATATTATATGATACATAAACTCTTGGTTATGGCTCTTTAAATTACACCAAATCCTTCCACCTCTGGGATTTGAACTACTATTATGGAATCTGTATAATATTTATAACTATATTATTAATATTTGTGTACCTACTAATACCTGTTAGAAATTAAAACTAATAATATATTGGTAATTAATAATTAACTTAATATTAAGATTGACTTTTGATTACTGACTCATAGAATTTAACAGTTCATCATATCCTGTGTATTATATTTGTGTATTATATTAGAATTAAATTTAGAATATATAGTGGATACTTGGGGGAAGAGTAATTTAATTAAATTAATAAAGCAATAGTGCAAAAAAAGGATAGCATTATTGAACTGTATGGTGATCTGGGAAAGGATCGGAAAGATCTTAAATAAACAAAGATCCATTCCAGCAGAAATGTCCACTACTACAACTACAACTGCTGCTAAAGGAGCTAAAAAAGGAGCTCAAACAACGACATTAGTAGCAGCATCACCAGCAGGACAGAGATCCATAGAGGGAATGTTTGTGACAGAAAAGATTAGCGTCACACCCAAAGCTCAATCAATGCAAGCGGCACTAAATTCAATCCAGGAAACAATGGTACTGATGCAGGAAATGATGCTAAAAAATCATGGGGACCTTAAAACAGAAATTAAAGAGATTGGAATAAATATGGGAGAGATGAAAACAGATTTAGGGGAGATGAAGACAGAGATTCAAAAATTAGATGGAAAAGTGGGAGTCATACAAGAAACAATCCGAAAAAATGAGGAGAAATTAATTACAGTGGAAAAAAAGATGAAACAAACAGAAGAGAAAGTAGGGAAAATGGAACAGAAGTTGACTGATATAAATCTGGGTATAAAAGAACAGCTGATAAATCTGGAACTAGATAATGCTGCATTTTACTTAAGATTTCAGAATATAGAAGAGACAAAAGAAGATCTAGGTATTATAATGACAGAATTAATAGCGGGTGTATTACAAAGGGATCAATGAGAAATTATTTCTGAACTGGATGAAATCTATAGGGCGAACATGAGTTATGCCAGACAACATGGCCTTCCGAGAGAAGTCCATGTTCGATTTGCAAGAAAAAAGATCAGAGATATTGTATACAAAATAACAAGAACAGAATCAATAAACTATAAAGGGAGGAAAATAATCACCCTAAAACAAGTTC